>JABSMS010000318.1:0-18091 GCA_018902275.1 Aleiodes sp. PSUC_FEM 10030003
ATTTAAACAAGTCACATTCCGACTGAAAATTCAAGTTTTCTATTGATATTTAAATAATTCCACCGAAACATCAAAATTGTAAATCTTAGTAAAATTATTCCATAAAAATTCTGTTGATCAAGAACAATTCCGAGAGATAACGAAATTAGATTCATTTTAATTCCCCATATTCATGTTTATTTGAAAATTCAAGTCGGTAATGAAATTTCCGCTTTTACTTCTACTTGATACTTATGAATTTCTTTGAATTTCACCCAAAACTTGAATTTTCATAACCGTCTTCCCATCAAAACAAATTGAACGTCACGCTCATCAAAATTACCATCAGATTGTCCATGAAATCTCAATTCTTTTTAACAGTGTAATGAAATTATTGAAAAAAATGTTAGAAAAATAATGCAAGAGCAGCCTAAATCTACCTGTAGCCTCTTGTTATCTCTCTCGAGCGCTTCCTTATTTCTCAATTCCAATGCAAGCATCTGTTTTGTACTCTGTAAATCATCTCTTACAGCATCAATATCATCCATATCATCTTGAACCGTCTCCTCAACATCTGGCGCAGCTTCTTTCTTTTGTATCTGCTCTTCAATCGTTAATTGTCTACGGAATTTTCTCAAACCCTCTAGCATCGGCCGAGAACGATCATTTGTTTTTACACTCTTTAATTTTATTCCAGATTTAATTTGATGAAGTAATTGATTGTGCATATTTGATGTTTCGGACTCGAAGACGAAGTGAGGTTGTCCTGTAATTAGAAAAATCGTCGTTAATAAATTAAAGAAAAATCGTTGAATGAAATTTTTGGATTTTTAATTTTTTCCTAATTTCATTGAAACGCATAATGCAATTCTCTTTGCATTTTTTCGATTATCTCGAGAACTATTGCTTCAAAATCGATTGTTTCTTCCATTTTGTTCAATGGAATCGAAGGAAATTGAAAAATCTTTGAGTCTCAAAAACGAAATTTATCGAATTCAACTTTTTACTGAGTTTTACGTCAGTTTTGGACGATTCTCGGAATTTAAGGGAGATACAACATTTTTAATGAGACCTTTTCTGTAGAGCGGAAGAGCTACAAAATAGGTCTACACCAAAAACTCCGTATCTCCCTCAGATTTTAAGATATTCTGAAAAAAGTAAAATTAAGTGAAAATCAACAAATATCGCTCTATCGGTTTTCACTGAATTGTTCTCGCTCATTTTTCTAGTGTTGACAAATATCTCGAAATTGAAGCGAGATAGAGAAATTTTTGTTGGTGTGTTTTTTTTTGCAGAAAAAAAGACCTACAAAAAAGGTCTCTGCAAAATTTCTCCATCAGCCTTCGATTTCAAGATATTGACAAAAAATAAAATTGATTTAGTTTGGTTTATTATTCAGCTCTACCATTTTTGACCAATATCTTTGAATTGAAGCGAGATAGCAAAATTATTATAGAAACCTTTCTTGTAGAGTGAAAAAAGCGCTACAAAAAAGCTCTTGAAGAAAATTTCTGTATTTCGCTTCAGTTCTGAGATATTTGCGAAAAAACGAACTGGAATAAAAATTGATTCTTTTTTTTTCGGTTTGAAGTTCTCTTATTTTCAGCCGATATTTCGGAATTGAAGCGAGATAGCGAAATTTGTGTGAATACTTTTTTGTAGAGCGGAAAAAAAAATTGAAAAAGCTCTCAATAAAAATATCTAGACTGCTTCAATTTCGAGATATTTGCGAAAAATGAAATTGATTTAGCTTGTCTCATCATTCGACTCTTCCATTTTTGTCCGAAATTAAGGAATTGAAGCAACATAGCAAAATTTTTGATAATCCTTCTTTCCAAAAAATCTATTTCGCTCCAGTTCTGAGATATTTGCCAAAAAACAAACTCGATAAAAAAATCGATTTTGCTTCAATTGTGAAGTTCTTTTATTTTTGGACAGTGTCTCGGAATTGAAGCGAGATAGCGAAACTTTCCGGAGATTTTTCTTTTTTCTTTGTTCTCGTTAATTTTTTTTCTTTTACCTTGCGGATCAGCCGTGACTTTGCTGACTCTCTCAATGATCGGTGCACTTCTATCGTTGCACTTGACGTGTTTCAATCTCCTACCGCTCTCCACCTCCTTCATCATGCAAGCCCAATCAGGACGTTTACGTGGCCTCGATTTTAACATGTCCAATGTTTTTTGTGCCTTATCACTTATTGGTGGCAAGCCCTTTAATTCTGGTATTTTTTCACGTGATGGCGGTGGTGGCGGTGGTCTTGGTGGTGGCGGCGGTGGTATTGCTGCTCTCGATGAGCTCTTTGATAGTGTTGGTGCACCTGACATTGTGTGTTTGTGAATTAAATTATTTATTTTATGTTGTTATTTTTCTTCTTTCACGTCTGATTGAAAAATAAAAGAGGGAGGAGGATTTTTTGTATTAGGGTCGGATGGGGAAATGATCGCTGACAATTTGAATTCAGAACGAGTTTAAAGGCTAATTTAAGGTGTGAGGTTATTTGTGGATGGTGGCAATGCACGGTGACAAATAAATGCGTAGGCACTTAGTTGTACAGGGAATAATGAGGTAATCATGTTATTAAGATGATTATCGAATTATTCGGGCTAGAGTAATTTAATTAAATTTTTTTACTGTAAAAAAAATTCAGTGAAAAATGGGAAAACGAGGTAAAATTACAGGGAGGAGTGGAGTTCTTTAGTCGTCAATAACTCGAGATTGACGAAGTGAAATTCCTCTTTTTTTTCATTTTGAAGCTCTTTTTTTAAGCTACAAAATGAAAAAAAAATTGTTGAATTTCATCCTGCCGATTGAGGATTATTAACGATTAAAGACGTTCCACTTTGCCCGGCTCTCCCCTAAAACGTTCAGCTTTCGAGGAATAATTCGGAATCTGGAGGAGATAGGAGAATTTTTGTGGAAGCCTTTTTTTTAGAGGAAAAAAAGAGCTACAAGAAATGTCTCCACCAAAATTTCTCTCTCTTCCATAGATTCCGAGATATTTCAGAAAAACCAAAAAAAAATGTTATCTTCTTTTTTTAATGAGACGAGCTGGCTTCGTTAGCGTTTTTTGCAATTATCTCGGAATCTAAGGCAGACAGTGAAATTTTCGTCAAGACCTTTTTTGTAGCTCTCATTTTCCTCTACAAAATAAGTCCTGAACATTCTTCCTGTATCTCTTCTAGATTTCGAGATATTTGAGAAAAAGTAATGATGAATTTTTTGGAATTTTTTCAATTTTAAACGATTTTTAAAATGAATTTTTTTTACATTAAAAAAATTGATTATTCTCCTCACCTGTTGTACTTTCACTCTTCGACAATGGCACTCTGCTATCAGTGCGTGATCTCGACTTATCAATACGCGTTTGCCGCTCCAATTGTGGCTTAGACGTTGCAGAATCAGATCTTCCATTCTCACCATGTTTATTCGAAACTTTATTAGCAGTATCTTTTAATTTGATCGATGATTTAATCGTCGAATTTGTATCACTCTTTGGCTGTGCTGGTATTATTGTTATTTTGCTCAGTTTTCTCGGTTGTGGCACAGCATCTTCCGGTTGTGCAACTGCATCCGCTGGTTTTGGTACACTCTGCAATCCAATTCAATTTATTTTAATTTCATGTCTAACGGATTGAAGATTTTTTGCATTCTTTTGCAAATATTTCGGAAACGAGTGGGCTTAGAGGAAAATGTCAAGAAACCTTTTCTGTAGAGAATTAAACTTTTTTCAAATAAGGTTTCTTGATAAATTCTTCTGAACCCAATCGTTACTGAGATATTCTCAAAATAAAGTACACGTAATTTTTTTATTTCACTATTTCATTGAAATTGATTAAATACCAAACGATAAAATGGATCTGTAATTATTATGTTAATGAATGTTTTCTTAATTCGCAAATTTCCATTCTCATTATTCTCTGTTGTCCAACGTCGTCTGATGATCCCAGTACTCGGGCCAGGAATATCCATTCACGGAATCAAAGAATTATTGATTATGTTTGATTATTGAATTTGTGATTATCTCGAACCGATTGAATGATACTAAGACACTTGGACGCTCGACAGATTTAATTGCCTTTAAATAATCCATAGTTTATCATATCGATCATATAACTATGATTCAATCATTCGCCACGTGATGCATTATGTATTGATTTATTTTGAGTCGAACGGAAAAATAAATAACTGATCGGTACATCCGAAAAATTAAAATTTCATCTCAATAAAATCATCGTAAATTTTTTTTTAAAAATTGTGTGCAATTTTTCTTCACTTTTTCACAAATAATGGCATTTGGCACAGATGAAGTTTTTGAGTTGCCGAAATTTTGAATATTTTATTGGATAGCCAGGAAAATTTTAGCTGGAAAATGCCATAAAATAATCGATTTCGAATCAACAATTGCCAAATAATGAAGGTAATAGGGAAAAAAAGGGAACTCGTTAAATGTTGGTTCGGCGAGGATGTTCTTATGTCATTTTCCGCCTCAAATTTCCCGCGCTATCTACCTAAACCATTAAAATTGCCGAATTCCATGAATTTCATTACCTCGGAATGGAACAAAATTAAATATATAATGGAGATACGCCATTTTACTTAAAAATATTTTTCGTCGCTCTCTCTAATTCGTATGTCGTTTAAATTAAGAAATATTTCACAAAAATTAATGATAAAATTACCTCACTTATCCACCAGTGAATTTATAACTGAAAATTCAGAAATTACAAACTTGACATTTCCAATGTATCGTTCAAATTTATCGATATCTACAGATATATTATTTTTGAAACATTCGCGCTGTAAATAATTCGACAGCCAAAATGTCTTTATTCCTTCTCTTCTCGTTTCGCGGTAAACTTAACATAACAAATAGTTGAAAAGATTTAATGCCTTTATTTCTGTTTTTTTTTCTTTTGTAAGAAACAAATCTATTTTTAATTCGATTGACGAATAATTTTTGATGTGACGTCTCGTAGATTCTCGAGTTAGTATTTTGTCGAATGCATCATTGAATTGATGTAAACGAGATGATAAAAATACAATCCAGTAAGCGAAGTGGTGAAACGAAGTGAACTGAGATAAGTTCTTTTTACAGTTCTTGAAGCATATCTCGAAATCTAAGGGAGATAGGGGATTTCTCGTTGGGAGCTTTTTTGTAGCTCTGATTTTCCTCTAGAAAAAAGGTTCTCATAAAAATTTCCATACCTCGCGTAAATTCTGAGATTTTCCAGTAAAATCAAAAATAAAACTCAGTTATCGTCCTTTTGAACGAGATTAAATGATTTCATTCGCAGTTGTTTTGAATTATCTTCGAATTTAAGGCAGATAACGAAATTTTCGTAAGAACCTTCTTTGTTGGTCCAATTTTCCTCTATAAAAAAGGTCTATGAAAATTCCTCTATCTCATAAATCTTGAGATTATTGCAGTTGAACCAAAAATGAGCATTCAGTTATCATCATTTTAAACAAGGTTCACTGATTTCATTACCAGTTTTTTTTTTTTGTCTCCTCATCTCAGATAGATAGCGTAATTTTCGTGAGGAACACCTTTGTAGCTCTGATTTTCCTGTACAAAAAAAGTGATCAGGAAAATTTCCGTACCTTGCTTAGATTCCGAGATATTTCGGGAAACCCAGGAATCATAAGAATTTTTTTGTCCGCCTTTTTTTAAATTATCTTCAAATGTGAAGGACACAAAGAAATTTTGATGAGGACCTTTTTTATAGAGAACGCGAGCTACAAAAAAGTCTCTCCAAAAATTCTTCTATCTCATAGATTCCGAGATATATCAGGAAAATCAAGAGTAAAATCGAGTTTCGTCTCTTAATAGAATTAAATAATGTAGTGTATCGTCGCCGCAGAATCAAAGGGGCGTAAGTGCCATTTTTCGAACACCTACATGAATTCATTTTTCTGGAAGAACAATAAGTAAAACATTTTCGTCAATCACAAGGAAAAAACGGCACCTACGCCCCTTCGATTCTGCGGTGACGATATTACCGAGTGACAATAGTGTGGGTTTTTTTTCTTCTGAAAACACTGCTACGAGTTTTAAAATTTATTTACCACATGATATTCGCCTAATGGAACCCAGTGCTTTCTCCTAATCTTAAAACTAAATTTTATTCACAATGATCAATTTTTTTGAAAACTAAGAGTCGCAGACTATGAAGGAAGGTCGTGGTTTATGTAATTATTATTATATGAATAATGATAATATATGATGAAATATTAAAAGAATGGAAATTAATACTTTTGTTCCTTTTCCTCATACCGCAGCAATTCCCACTCTCCTTTTCTACAAAAATTGAGAATTATGAATAAATAATTGGTTCTATGATTGGTAATGCAGTACCCCTGTAATCTTTTACATATTCAGAATAGAGATGACAGTTACGTAGTCTTCATCAAAGATGGCGAAACAACCGAAGAGATGCATAAAGCTCCTTCCTTACTTCTACCTCAGGTCTTTATGGAAATTTGGATCATTTATTGAAATTTATCAAATTTCATCTGCACTCTTATTCACATTATCTCCGAATCTAAGGCAGATAGCGAAATTTTCATGGAAACCTTTCTTGTAGCTCTGATTCTCCTCTACGAGAAAGGTCTTCACAAAAATTCGTTTATCTCAATTATTTTCTCAGATATTCCAAAAAAACTGGACGGAAATTGAAATTGATTAGTTGCGTTTTATGTCTTCAAGTAGAAACGTTCAATTATTCATAATTTATTCGAGTTTGACGTTAATACTTGAAGTTTTTCGGAATGAGGAGCATTTTGGAGAGTGCTAAGCCGAGAAATATTTTATTGCGCGCCAATTTTCATATTTACGTACGTTGTCTGAAATTATTACGAAATTCTATGTTTAAATTAATAGACTTGAAGACTCAAAATATTCAAAAAATTATTAATTCTGTCGCATTGAGATTTTACACTCTTTTAAATTCAACATGTCATGTTTATTATTAATCTCAATCTACCTTGAATTATCACGAATTTTACGGAAATGTTTGGATTTGAGGGCAATAACAATCGCTAAATTTTCGAAACTTTGACAATTCGACCGAGGAGGCTGTCAAAACTGGATAATACAATCGACTTTGGACCAATAGCTTTTGAGATAACGTGAATTATTTAATTTCAATTTAAAAATATTTATTGGCACATATTACATTAATAGCGTGACAAATATTTACATGCCACAACTAAAAATCTATGTACATATTTGCTGCCCTTGGGCTTTTACATACATTCAAATAGTTTTTCGGGGATTCGCAAGAAAAAAACGCTATAATAAAAGACAAAAACCCTATAATGTAACGGAAATGACAGAAATCACGAGTTAATATAGTTTTCTTGAATAGCTCGTAAAGTATTGCTTCAAAATCATTTTAATTTTCACGAAATGAAAAAAAAATTATAAACCCCTTAATTGATATTCTTTCTTACGTTTCATTCCAAAATGATTCAATAAATTTTTCAATTCACATTTATTTGATAATAATACTCTTAATTAATGTTAAAAAAAAACTCGAAAATTCGTAATTTGGAGCTGAAGAAGGCAGCTGTGTGTATCACGGCAAGGCATTTGAAATAGATACGGTGAGTCTTGAAATAATTCGTGACCCAAAGTGCCCAGTGCACCAGCTTTACTTTCCCCACATTTCGTCTGCTCGTTACGCTTTCACTTATCTCTCTTCAATTCTCACAATTCTCTATTTATTCTCCAAAAAACGAAAATTTTTATGTCTCAATTAAGAGTGAAAAATCAACATGGAAACAGCGATAAAATTTCCAATTTTTCTTGTGAAAAAAAATAATGATTTCTCCTTGATCTTTGAATCTAAAAAAAAGCGTTCTCTCTTGACGTGGCGAAGTGCCAATTTCAAATATTCATAAACAATGAATCGGCACTTAATCCTCGAAAGAACCTTAGGCTCTTTTTATAAACGCGAAATTTAATAATGTCATGGAAATTCGTACATTTTTTATTAATGTACGACACGGCGTTTTATTTATTTTTTAATGGCCAGCGACACAAAATGAAGTGTGAGGTATTTTATTACATAATTCGGGATGATTATTGAAGAAATACATAAACTAAATGCGAATAGTTTCCGATTGATTAACGATAATTTTGATATGAACATGATTTTTTCTTGACTGTTTAGAAGCGCTCGAAAATTATGAGAAAATTCGTGAACATCAATTCAATACCATAGATTATCGCAGTATTTTTTTAAATCAAAATTTTGCATTTGTTGTTGAAAAAAAAATTAATTGGGTGAAGAGGTGAACCGAGATGAACTACCATCGTGAAGAGAATTCCTCTTTTATTTTAAATATCTTAGAATCTAGTGGAGATACGAAATTTTTCATGAGTACCTTTTTTGTAGCTCTCTTTCAGCTCTACAAAAAGTTTTCTACAAAAATTTCGCTAGCTCGCTTCATTTCCGAGTTATTCCCCAAAAACGAACGAAGTGAACCTCATTATCTCCCTTCACCTCTTCGCAGATCGCTTGTTTATTAATAAAAATGATCAATTAACCGCGGCGAAGTCACGCCGATATGATCTTTCAATAATCCGCAAAATCCCCAATTTTAAAAAAATGTCTATCAATATTTTCCAATTAAAATCGATTGAAACTTACTTTCAATGTGACTTTCGTGAACGCTGGTGCTTCGTCAGTAGTCGGTTTAGAATCTCTCCTATTGTTTAATGTCCACGGTGCCGTTGGCATTGGCAATGGATTGGGCCCATCCTTAACCCATGGTGGTCTGAACGTCGTCCTCTGGGGCTGTTGGCCCCCTGCACCAGGCATTTTCTCCGCTTCTCACTAATTCCCCAGCGAAGATGCAAAACAAGATAAATAAATTCTATCCGAAAGTTTATTTTTCGCGAATATCTTCGAATCTAAGCGAGATACGAAAATTCTCGTGGATCCCTTTTTTGTAGAGCGGACTCATAGCCACAAAACAGGGCCCTACGAAAAATCTTCTATCTCCTTTATTTTCCTAGTTATTCTCAAAACAATGAAAATCGTGAGGTAATTAATTCGTTTCGTTTTACCTTTTGCTATTGAATTCCCTAAATTCCGAAAAAAAAATCAAAGAATCCTAAAAAGAAATCCACAATTTCAAGAACGTCTTTGATCCTCAATTAGCACGTGAATCATTCCAGGGTTAAGTTATTATCAATTTGAATGAACGTTTTAAGCCCGTGGAACGTGGAATTTTAACGAACACTCGAGAGAAAGAGAGAAAAACTCTTCTTCTCTCGTGGATTAAGTAACAAAATTTTGTGTTTTGAACTTTTCTCCACTTTGTTTTTAGTCTAAAATTATTCTTCAAGTCTTAATCAAATAAAAATTTTCATTAATAATCATCCGCCGTTTGTGTATGCGTTGAAACGTCTCGAACAGAACTGGTGTTTCTAAAATTTTCATTCGATGAAAAACTCCTCCAAGATTTTCATGAGTCTGGGAAATATTGAGATCTCGACCAATCACGAGTCTCGGTAGTTGCCGTTTACCACTACCCCTCTTCTGTCCGCTCATTTCCTCAAAAAACTTGGGTCAAAATGTTGATATTTTCGGATTATGACGTCACTGACGTAGAGTGAACAAAAATAGATAATACAGAGAACGCACACAGACGTAATTTTTTAGCTTCGCCCGCTAACACCAATGCAATTTAATAATTTTAACATTATCATCGCTCTCCACGGCTTTCTATCCTTTTTTACGACGAGATGTGCTCGTATCGCACACACAATACGCAATTGTTTACGATTCGATGCAATTGCAGAATTGAATGAGCCTGTGTTTTATTTCACTACGATCGTTTGGGAGTTTCCTGTTATTTTTATGGACTTTTTTTTTTAGGCTCTTTTCTTGTATTTACGTTTCACGCAGTTAGGCACTATCAAGTTACTGGAGCGCATGAGAATACCTCGGAATATGCAGTTTCTTGTTCTTTTTTTATTACTGAGTTTATTTGGGAGAGAAAGGGTAAAATGAGATGACGGAAGTTTGTCCGGTTTTCGGGAAATTTCTTGGAAACTAAGGGAGGTAGAGAAATTTTTTGGAGAGCCCCTTTTTTAGTCCTTAAGGGGGGGAGGGTCTGAGATTCAAGAAAAAAGCATATTTTTGTGATTTTTTTTCAGAGTAACTTATTCATCAATATTTTTGTAATTTTTGTACATTATTAAGTATTATGCGAAGAATATTCTGATGAATTTTCATAAAAAAATATTGAGAATCAGTGGTATTGGTGAGAACCGAGTCACCTCGAGAAAAGTTTCCATGCGGTAGTCAGGATAATTCATGATTGCTTCATCTGAAATTAAAAAACCAAAAAGATTTCTCTAGTACATAAGTTTATCTTGGATTTGACCGGCGGAATTAACAAAATATTCATTTCTCAATTTTTTGTAAAGGTCATTTCGAAAATATTTTGAAAAATGAAAAGTTAATTGCCAAAGTTATCTCATTTTATCGCTTTATTGTAAATTTCACCTTTGCACTGAGAGAAGATAATTTAATCTGATAAAACAATCATTATATATCATTCCATTTTGTTTTTTTCAATTTTTTCATGAAAATTCGTGTCAACAAAAATTTGACGATCAGTTTCAAGGAAATAATTGTCGCTGCAACTTCACGGTAGTTTTACATTCAGTAGGCAACTTTTGTTTCTGTAGGAATAATCTAATTAATTCTGTGAGTTCAAATCAAGATCATTTTATTTTATTTTAATTGCAGAGATTATTCAGTAGTGAAGTGGCAATGCGACGTTATTTATTTCCGTTGATTGATCAGTTCTTTTTAGAATATCCCGAAATTCATTCGAGACGTAAGAATTTCCGTGACAATTTTTTCTGCAGTTCTGATTTTTTCCAAGAAAAAAAAAGATTGCAATTTTTTCCTTTCTATTTTTTGGAATTCAATGAAAAAAAATCGCATGAAGTGAAATTTATTTCTATCGTTTTGCCAATTCACTACGTTTTCCTCAAAAATATCTCGTAATCTAATCGAGATAGAGCAATCGTCATTATAACTTTTTTTGTAGCCCTGATATTCCTCTACAAAAAAGATGCTCACCATTTTTTTCTCATGTCCTATAGATTCCGAGATATTCGCGATTTATCAGAATTAAATCATCATCTCACTGCAATTCCCCCAAAGAAAAAAAGCTTCATTTTAGTCGAAACAACCGCTTAAACGGAATCGTTTTGATTCAAGCGCGTACACAAATGAATTATGTTCATAAAATTATGAAAAAATTCAGTGAAATTTTTAGCGGATTTAGGAAGCTATTAACGCAGAAAACTAATGAATTATATTTCATACAGTTAAATGGAGAATCGATGGAAATTGAAATCTCCGTCATGAATAATGGAAAAATTCTGAAATTTCTTGAGTATGTAGAGTAATTCTAAATACGATCTTATATGAAAATATCATAATTATTAGGAGACTCCTTTTTTTGAAATGAATGAATCCTTTTTCAATAAATATAAGAACACTCCTAATAACTATGGAATTTTCATCTAAAATATTTTTTAGAATTACTCTGTATGCTCAAAAAATTTCAGAATTTTTTCACAAATTTTTACGGAGATATGATTAACTTTTACCAATCAAACCATACGTAATTTCATTGATTAATTTTCTCTATTAAGCGTCCTCAATCCCCTAAAAATAATCCATTCGGTTTTATTCATTTATTCAAAGTCCTCCAACATCTTCAAATCTTTTCTGCTTGAATCAAGAATTTTTTCCTCTAGACAACTCCAACTTACCCAAAAACTCAACCAAGCAATAATTCATCCAAACAAATTTTTATCAGGGTAGGTGGTAGACCATCCGAGAAACGCTACCAACTAGCAGCCCAAAAGCGCAACCAAACTGCTCAAAAATTTGACTACTACAACCAAACTGCCAACTACTTTGAGCGCGAGTGCCGTAAAGCCAAGAAATTTAATTCTTGGAACTCCGAGAAATTGAAGCACAACTACTGGGACAACATAAAGAAAATCGAGTCTCTCCGTAGGCGTCAGGGTCAACTTCAGGAGCTCCTTAAGTCCGAGGAAGAGCTTTACGCCCGTGAGATTCAGCAGTTGAAGCAAAAGAAACCGGTTAGAGAAGAGGTAACACTCGACGCGTTGCGACAGAAATTGAAGGAAAAGCGTACAGAGAACAGTCTCTATCATCCCCGCACATTCCGCCGAATCCAGTCGTACTTCACTTACCCAACGAAATCAGATCGCGCAGTTCTGCGAGAATTGAATAACCCGGTGCATCGTAAATTAACGAGAATGTCTCTCGAGAACACAAACTTGCGCAATGAAAATAATGAATCGGTCAATGATTACGATCACGATCATTCAACAGGTAAACATAAAGTGACCGATTTCACCAATTTGGCTGATCAGAAAGCGCACAGCATGAGGGATCAGGAGTACAAGAACAATCGTTCAGCAGCGCAGAGATCAAACTTTGGTGCTTACACAGTGACCGAAGAATATGATATGAAACAAGCAGAAATGCCTCCTCAAGAAAAAGAAGAAGAGCATTCGTGCGATGTTAAAGACGGTGATTTACATGATCAATCAAATTCATCGCATCAGAATCAATTTGAGTACGAGGTGAGTGGTGATTGGAATATGCCAAAGAAATTTGAACAGCGATACGCACGAAAGAGCCTCCAAGATACAAATGTCCGCGAAACTGCTGGACAGAGAGCTGATGCACCTCACTCTGAGGATGTTAATGACCAGCCTGAGGATACGGAGGAGCAATTGCTAGGCAAGCTGGACGCGCTGCATGTCAAAAAGGCCCGAGATGCAGTGAATCACGAGACAGAGAAGGAGAGACGTATGGAGGAACAAGAGAGACGCGACGATGTGGAGGAAACTTTTCAGGACAAACTCCTGATTTTCTTGACTTACAAGGAGCTGAAGAAGAAAATCGAGGATTTGGAGAGACGCGAGTCCGCGGCGATCAATAGACAGGCCTGGGAGGATGCTCTCCGTCTCAAAGACATGAAGAATCGCATTGAATTGTTTAAGGACAAAACGTTTTATGAACGCACTGATATGAATATGGATCCTGAACTGAGAGAGATGGCTATGAAGACCATTAAGCTGAGGTCGAAGCTGCTCGATCAACGCGAGAAGTTCTGTGTCAATGAGCAGATGTATAGGTGAGGATTTCATTGTTTTTTCTTTATTTTTAGTGTTTTTTTCGGAGATTATTCAGGGATTATTTTGGGAGTAAGGGAGATAGGGGAATATTTTTGTGGAAATTCTTGTTTTAGACGAGAATTAATGCTACTAAGACGGTTAACATAAAGAATTTTCTATCTCCCTGAAATTCCGAGATTTCCTAAGAACACAGTTGATTATTTTTTCTTCTTTGTAGCAATTTTTATCATAATCTTTTTTATAGCTATGATTTTCCTCTAGAAAAAATATTTTAACAAAAATTTCGCTATCTTTCTTAGTTTTGGAGGTATTTTCAAAAAACTGTTGATAGAATTGATTTATCAGGGTTTTTTGCGTCAATTGTTGCGGTTTTCTTTGAATATCTCGAGATCTTAGAAAGATAGGAGAATTTTCGTGACGACCTTTTTTGTAGAGGAGAATCAGAGCGACTAAAAGATTACCATGAGAATTTCTCAATCTCCCTTGGACTCAGAGACATTAAAAAAAAAAACAGTGACCGATTTTTCTTGGAATTTTTGGAATTAATTGCAGGGATTTTTTGAAATATCCTGGAAACTAAACGAGATAGGGCAATTTTCGTAATAACCTTTTCTGTAGCTCCGATTTTCCTCTACAAAAAATGTTTCGCCCAAAATTTCGCTATCTCCCTCAGTTTCAGAGATATTTCATAAAAACCGTTCATAGCATTGATTTTTTTTTATTCCGACTTATGCGATTTTCTTTGAATATTTCGAGGTCTAAGTGAGATAAGAAAATTCGCGTGGGAACATTTTTTGTACAATAAGTCCAAAGCTACAGACAAGGTCATTAAGGAAATTTCTCTACCTCCTTTAGATTCCGAGATATTAACGCAATAAAAAGTGACCAATTTTTTTTCACATTTTTTCAACCATTCATTGTTTTTTTATCTTTCAGAAACTAATTAAGATACAGCAATTTTCGTGATAATATTTCTTGTAGCTGTAATGCCCCTTTACAAAAAGGCTTTCGACAAAAATTTCATTATCTCCTGTAGATTTCCAGATAATCCAAGAAGAGATTGAAGCAAAATTCACTTCATTACTAAATAAAATCCACTGATGTATTTTTCAAGGGTTTGAATTTTATTTCGTAATGATCGAACTGATGATTCACAATTTGTTGATGTAGTTGAATGTACGTACGTGTGTTTCGTACGAGGTTGATTAGTTGTTCTGTGCCAAAATCATTGTCACACCTCGATGAAACTACGAGCCAGTGTACTTGTTTCTCAATTTAAAAACTACAAATAGGCGATTATGAGCAACTTGAATGATTTTATTTCAATGTTTCATGCTTTTTTTGTATTATCGTTCTCGTTGAAGATCATTAGGCTTTATTTATAGGCCTCGTTATTTATGAAACTCATAAATAATAGTAATTGCCAGAGAAATTCAGGTTTATCATGTAAACGAACAATGAATAATGAAATGATTGTTTCTATTGTTGACTTGCAGTCTTCTGATTGGTTGAACGATGTTTTCATCAATTATTTTCATAGTAATCTAATGGAATTATCTTCATGTGTCATTCATATTCGACATTTCTGTGGTGAAGTGGAGAAGGAGAGAAGTTTAAGAATCACACGTTGTTTATTTTGTAAATATCTTGGAAACTATTGGGCCTACGAGATTATGACAGGAAATTTTTTTTATAGTCCATAAAATTCCCTACAAAAGAGGTCTCCTGATATTTTCTTCTAAGCCCACTCATTTTCGAGATATTCACAAGAGAATCTGCGACGAATTTTTACTTCGCTCTTCCTTTCTGACGCATCCAATTTCGGACTATTATTCCCCTGAATATCTCGGAAACTATTGGGTTTACAAGAATTTGTCAAGAGACCTTTTTTGTAGCCCACAAAATTTTCTACAAAAAAGGCCTCTTGACATTCTCTTCTAAACCCACTCGTTTTCGAGATATTCACGAAAGAATCTGCGAGAAATTTTTACTTCGCTCTCCATTTCTGAATCATCCAACTTTTTGAACTATTAATTCGTGAATATATCAGAAGCTATTAGACTTAAGAGAATTCGCCAGACCTTTTTTGTAGCCTGTAAAGTTCTACAAAAAAGGCTTCCTGACATTTTCCTGTAAACCCACTCGTATTCGAGATATTTGCATTATAATCTTCATCTCTCATTCGACTGTCACTCAATATTTACGTTTTCGTTTTATTCTTTTAGCGAAGAGGCAAAGAAAATTTGGAACAACTGGGCCGATGAAGATCGCAGAACAATAATTAAAGATGAAAAAGCAGACAGAGAACATCTCCTTCGTCAATTGGAGGACGAGTTCGAGATGCTGGAGGAGAGGGAGAAGCAGAAGATGTATTCAAATTATCAGAATATGATGAAGAGATCCTATCTTCAGCATGAAATGGAACTTCTTGACAAGCTTGCTAATCAATCAGCAGCTTAATTACATTTAATTGACGAGTATCTGGAGCAAAAATACTTAGTACTGCCATTTTTGCATTTTCACTACATTGAATCATCTTATTTCTCTGCATTTATCAATTTTTCATTTGAGTTAACCAAAAAAAATGCTTAGGCACTATTTCAGATACTTTCTGTCCTTTTCAAAAAGCTTTTGACTTAAAACATATTTGTATTGCTTGATGTAATGATGATACATATTTATGTAACTATTATTACTTTTATATGTTCGAAATAAATTGTAACAAAAATATTATTGTATTTCATTATTATAAGAAATGAAAAATTATTTTCTTTTTTTCAGCTGACAAAATTTACAACATAGAGGTTTAATGAATTCTTGTAAATTCAATAGTTTTCGAGATATTCACAAAATAACAGCAGTCGCCTACTAAATTTTTCATTCAAATGTTGATGACGTTTATAAATTCTCAAAAGTTGAGTAATTGTATTGAAAATCGTGGGAAATTGCGGTTTGAAAATTTTATAAGGGAAGGTGGGGCAAAATGGGCCCCGTGGAGAAAATTTCCGGGTGAAATTCCAAGAATAGTACCGCTGAAAAGGCGAGAAAAAAAAATCTTCAAAATGAAAAAAAATGGAATGTTGGAAATTTTAGAAAAAAATTAAATGTCTGAAAATTTTGAAGAAAAAATATTTTAATTCTTGACACAAATAAAAATAGAAGTATTGAAAAAATATGATCTTTTAACTTCTCAAGAAACAATAAATTTCCAATTTTTGTAAAATTTTCTCGAAATTTTAATCCTTTGCATTACGCACAATGTCTCAAAATTTTTTCTGATAATAAAAAAAAAAATATTGACTTTTTTGCCCAAATTTTTCGATGCACAAAGTAAATTTTGAACAATATTCCAAAAACAACCGTATTTTAATTTATTCACATAAAAACATTTAATTTTTCGCTTTCTTTCTAATCTTCATTATAGTTTGAATCAAATCTGATTGATTGAATCTTTAATATAAGTCATTAATTGAAAATGGATTCTTTAAACTTTGAATAATTCATGAATCAACTGTTTTTAATCGTTCATTCATTGGAGCGTTTACGCTATGGTCTTTTACCGCAAATTTCTCGCGCTTTTGAAAAAAAGTCCGGAAATATTCTAAATTCAACTTCAAATCCGCTGAGTCGATAAGAACAATTCCTGTCGCTTAAAAAGGCCACAAGTTCCCATTTTTCCACCAGTAGATACAACAGGAAGCGAACCTTTTCAGATTTGACAAAGGCTCAACAGATGTCGCCATCGGGACTTTCAAAATCGAAAATACCGCCAACATGAAATTGAAACCAATTAATCCACCGAGATTTTCCCCAAACGATTTTTTGTCATTCACCAACAATAATTGTTTCTCAAAGAAAACTTTTTATTCAGATAAAAAATCGTGATGAAGACCTTCTGCAAATTTTTTTGAGCTCAAGGCTTTCACGAGCACGTTTTTTATTTTTCTTCTAAAATAACAGTGATTTACGAAAATCCCATGAAATAACTGTATTTCACCCAGTGACCTGAATGAACTTTTACGACCTCGGTTATCCCGAAACCGCGAAAAAAACAAGTTTTCTCCATTAGAAAAAAAGAAAACAATTCAATGATTACTTTAAGCACAATTTTCCACTTAAACATCCCGCAACAGACGAAATTAGTATGATCGAAGTGCCACAGGGGCTGAATCGTCAATTTTCATTACGAGTTGGGTCACACGGACACATTCATAATTTTTTCTTAATTTATTATATTTTTCAAATTTATTGCCGAAGAAGTGAATGAATGGAACGAGTCAAAACAGCAAATTAAGATTTGTCCAAACATCACGTGAAGATTATTTTGAAAATATTTCGCAAATCGTCGGGCTTAGAGGAATTTATCAAGTAACTTTTTTTGTGGGTCGCGAGATTCTCTACAAAAAAGGTTCCCGGAGAATTTTTTCTAATCCACTTCATTCTGAGGCTATTCGCTGAAGAATGTACAGAAAGAAATGCAAACATCTTTTATCTCATCGCTACAAATTCCGGATGAATCTTTTAGAAATATCTCGTGATCTAATGCAGATACGAATTTTTTCCTTGAACCTTTTATGAAGAGATTCTATGAATTCACTCCACAAAAAAGTTTTTTTGAGAAGTTTTCCTGAACCTGTTCACTACTGATTCCGAATTAGTTTTTCTAAAATATCTCAAAGTCTATTAGATACGAAAATTTTCATTATGATCTTTTTTGTAGAGCAAGAAAAGTTCCACAAAAAAGATTTTCATGAAAATTTCTTTATCTTTCCTCAATTCCGCTATATCCTCAAAAACCAACTCCAACACTGTTAAAAAATTTTGTCTGAATTTTCCGTGTTAAATCCCGGAAATTTTAAACAAGTCACATTTATGCTGAAATTCCAGGAGATCTCGTTATTG
>JABSMS010000329.1:0-18090 GCA_018902275.1 Aleiodes sp. PSUC_FEM 10030003
TTTATATATTTTCAAAGAAATATAAATTTTTTATATTTCTGAAAATATATTTATTTCCATACGGGTAGATATCACGAGTTAGTAGGTGGTTATAGATAATTCACAGAAATGATTCGATTGAATATATATACATTTGTGAATGCTCGCATTCAATCATTTTACTCAAGTGTATGCAACAAAACTATCATTGTCTTGTCTATAAGCGTATGGACGTCAACGAAAGCTGAGTATTGAATGAGCTTGTGTACATGTACCAGTATGAGGAGGTCATCGTGTACATACTGTAAATTGCGAGGACCATAACCTGGAGTGCTATAACCCGTCCACTCAGATAACATATAACTGATATGTCTATTGGAGTAGATGGGCTACCAATGGCGATACTCTACTTAAATTATGAATGGAAATCACCCACATAAATTCACTGTATAAATTATATTTTATTCATAGTCAATTTTAATGAGTCTTTCATGGAATTATGGCGACTTGACTAGAAGAATTTTTCTAGTGTGAGTAACAGTGAGTGAATATTTCAACACCCGAAAAACGACGATGAAATGAGCAGAGGGTAAAGGGTAGAAGGGACTGAGAGTTTATGTGACTGTAGCCTTGTTATGTCGTGTATAGAAAACGACGACTTCCATTCTGAGCAGTTTCGTAAAGTGGCTTTTGTATACATTTTCACTATTTACTTGTAAATGGAGAGTTTTGAACTACATGCATTTGACGCCTTGGCAAAGTATGTATATCTAAACTCCTTGCTCAGCATCATACTTCAGATCTGGCATTCTGAGTTGCGAATTTTCAATTTCACAAAACCTTGCATTTACTGGTATGAAGTTTTTACCTAGAGTTGAATACAGTGTAAACTCTTAATATTCGTAGGAAATGGAAAGAAAAACTGAAACAATTACTATTGTGGGAATAAGAGGGAAAAATGGAGTGAAAAATACATATTTCAATGGAACGATTTAACATAGATTTTTTATAATGATTCCATTGAAAGGTTGAGGAAATTTCGATTTTTCAGAATATTGAACTCATTAAAAAAAATCGTATTACAAATCCTCTCCAGTTCAATTAAAATATGATGTATCTGTCTTAAACGTAATATTCATTGTTTGCCACGTTTCTCTCATTGAAAAAAGTACGAATCCTAATAAAATTATATGAGAGCCAAAAAATAAGAGAATGTTTCAAAGATATGGATGCTTACGAGAGTCCGAAAAGTTCATGTGGTAGTACACATGTCACGTTGTCGCAGTTGATCGTAAAAGAAGAGAATAAAGTGTTAGCTGAGCATCGCACTTCTAACTTGACCTTACTTTGTTAATTTGTTCTAGCTTTGAATCCACGTCCATCCGATACAACCAGCTCTGACCTCTTTTTTTCGTTCATGCATTCCTTCCTAATACTCATCGTTCCTTTTTTCAAGCCACCCGACTCCTCAATCTTTTTATGAAATGGCTGTCTGTTCTATTCACACACTAGCAACTATCCTCTGTGCTCACCAAACCCCTCTTATTTTGCCAAGGCACAACACGTGCCTTCTCATACATAAGAGACAGAGTTGGCTTGCACGTACTCACTTGGAACCGACCTGAATATTCGTTAGCTCTTCCACTCTTTTTCTCGAACGATCGATCAATTGACAAAGCTCTCCTCCCCTGCAGCTATTCGATGAGTAGTGGTGCTACTTGGCTCAAACTAACACTCGTTGGGGTCTTCCCAGCATCGTTTCATTCTCCAATGATGAAAAAGTAAAAAATACGACGAGTGTTGAGGTAGTTAGCAAAATTACTTGCATTGGAAAAAAATGCTCTAGGCTTTACTCAACATTGTGTTTTTGCTCATGAAATATATGTAAAATGGAAAAAAAATGAGTGCATGGGGATGAATTCCAATCGATTGTTCATTAAAACTCGGAAGCAGCTGGAATCAATGAAAAAAAATGGATATTATGAATCGTGCCATTCTCTATTTCAATAACACATTGATATGCATGTTTTTTTTCATTCCATTGGATTTCAAGAATGCTCCCGTATTCTCCTACGTAGCATCTGTGAGGGCTAAAAAAAACTCCCACGCCTCCTTCATCCACAATAATATTCTACGTGAATCTAGCCACATGCATTTCTCCCGATGATGCTGCGCTATAATAACAACATCCAGGAGATTGATACTCTCAGTGCTCACAAAGTACAGGCATTTTCCCATGCAGCAAAGCTCTCTTTATTTGTCCCTCGTAGTCACGAAAAAGCCCCTTTCATTCCCTGTGATGACATGTTGGTCATTCACGGTCCAGGTATTGCACATGCGCACTCTGTCTCTTACCAATTCTCTTGTGATTTGCAAACTCTGGCTTCTCTTGAGACTGGACAACTCCTGAACAAGTAATCTAGTCTTGAGCCTTCATTATTTTGCCATTGTAGTCCCTCACCGATTTGTTTCCCCTCTCAATATAAATCATTTTAGCGAAGAAGAGAAAAGTCATTGATAGAGACGAAATTACATAATATTTCTCATAGATTTGATCTCCGATTTATAATACTGTGTCTATTTTCATTGCTATCTTCCCCAGAACATCGATATTTTTAAATCGCCAATATACGATTTCGATGTCCAAAAGCTTGTTACGATACGGCGGCGCGTGCGTGAAAGTACAAGTGATTGATATAACATCGTATCGAGTTTGTGTATGATAGAATGCAGGCTTTGACCCGAAGAGACGTGGAAGTTGAGCGAAAGCGTATGGGGAGCACTCTGCACAATTGTGTGTGTAAGCGTATATACGAAGGGACGAGAAAGAAGTTGGTGGGAATTGGCCAGATGGAGAGAGCTACTACAAGAGTCTTCCTCTCTCGTTGTGCTCCAATCAGACGTGATAATAAATCTGTCGTACCATCCGCTATGCGATATCAAAGCTATAAATAATAAATCAATTCTCCTACTCAGATTTTCTATTGCATGCTTCAAATGTTTTTCAAAGCTGAACAGAAATATTATCTTGATTCGTTATTTATTTCGTTTGGATTAATAACAGCGTGGTAAGTTTTAAATTAGAAAATTATGTATTATATATCCAAGTGACACAATTTCTAAATAGGAATTTACAAACATCGAAGTGAAAGCAATTGGAGGTCGTAAGCCTCTGCGTTTAAGAGACTAACCACTCAAGTTTGTTCATATATGGCTGTTACTACTGGCGAGACAACAACAGTAAGACGAAAAGAAACGCGACGAGGACGAGGACATGAGGGGGTCAAGCACCTTTCCCAACATGCTGTCTTATGTTGTTTTTTTCAACTTGGAAACCAAGTAATTCTGGCTATGTCATGGTTCTCGTTACTTATCCTCGAATTTCTACATGTGATGGCACTATGCTATGGAAGATGCCCTATAATTCAACTGTTATTTTTATTTTCTGTTATTCCCTTTAATTCTCTCTTGAAATTCAAAAACAACTTCTGACCAATCCTCTCGTTCCATTTTCTCGACCTCGTTAACACTCATTCACGTCACCAAAATGCATATATACAATCCAGGGTGTGTTAGGCCCCAGTGGATTTTAGAAGAGGCCACTCGAGTTTGGTAGCTGAACACGGGAAATGCGTTCTCGAGTACGCGTGTTAGAACGACAGGGAACGATCGTGTATGTACAAACATCACACTGAGTTCTATTTACCAGGGTCCACTCAGCAATGAGATGAATTTACATCAATAGCTACGTGGGATACTGGAATTTTAACCATTATTCAGCCTCATTTGTCATCATTAATTTGCATTGATTGCGGTACGTGCAATTAGGAAGTCTATTACAGTGAAATTAAAAAAGAAAACCAATGAGAAAGAAAAAAACGAAAACATCACTATTAAATCCATTAATTACTCTATTTGTTTTGTGTATTTCTTTTCGTTGTTGGCATTGTGAGGGATTAATACTAAGTCTGGGAAGCACGAAATGCTCATTTTGCTTGCCATAATGCACTGCACTTTAAACTCCATTGGAGTTTGTCGGCTCGGGCGCGTGGCTACGAATTTACACGATGTTTACATGATTTAACGTTGCTCCGGTTCGCACAGGAATGGGCTGTTTTCAGAATATAGAATAAGAGGGCAAACGCAGGTAGGAGAGAAAATGGAGAGGTGTGAAGGGAAACCAGGCGGAGAGAGACAAGAAATGAATGCGTATATAATGCATACATACAATGATTTTCAGAATCAACCTGCCCACCTATTGTGTCCCCTCTCACCTTTATCTTCACTATGGACCGGTTTGTCTCGAATGATCCCGAGAAGGGTTTCGTGAGGCGTTTACGCTCAACGGCAGGAAGTGTCGTGACTGCAAAGTTTACCCAACTGGCTTTCTCCATCTCTGTTTTACCTCTCTCCTCTCTGTACCTCTTAAGCATATATATGTATATAGCACTGAGTACGTAGTACAGAATATAACAGCACACTACCTCATGCCATATACTGGCGCAAGTTTCCATCTAGCACCCTCGCTTTTCTCGGGGGCTATATCCGTACGGCCTTTTGCACTGTGTGCGCCTGGTCTCTATGGTAACCCCCGAGAGAAGTGTCTCCCGGTCGAACTCACTGAAAGGCCTCTAAAGAAGAAAAAAAAAGTTTCTTTTTTTTTTTCTTCCTATCACACAATGAGGTTAACGGGCTTTCTTGGTCTCTCCATCGACATCCTCTCTCATCACACATGACAACTCTTCATCATCGATTAGAATCTCAAACTGTGGCCGAATGAGAAAAAAATTAAAACTAGATTTCGTTTCATTTGTTCAAAAGTTTTATTACAATTCAAGTGAATTTATTAAAAATTGAATATCCATAACTGTAATTCTTTTTTTTATAGTTACTTCTTCCCTCTTCTATCTTCGTTCTCCATCGTTCTCAGTTTCTCATAAACATTGAGAGCTAGAGAATTCTACTGGCTTGAAACGGTTAGTCGTAGCGGAAGAAACGACTTAATGAAATCGGCTTTCAACGGACCAACCGATCGAAAATTTTGTAAGAGTCATTGTCTTTTCTCTTTGTTACTCCCATTTTGTTCTTTTCTTTGCTAAGGTAAGCATTTCTCATAGCTGAAGAACGATGCTACGATTACATTTGTAGTTTGTAGGTGAAGTAGATGCTCAATTCTCGTATTTCGACCAATCAACCGAGTAGTATGCTAGTACACTTCAGTTGAACTCGGTACACACAAACCTGACAGAGAGTTGTATCATGTCTCTACTGTTTTCTCGTATCCCTTTTCTACCTTAGGTTTGTTAAACATACAAATAAACATTCCATTGATCATTTGATTGTTCAATAAATCACTTGAAGTCAATCACATTTTTTTCAACAGAATACAACAATGTGAAGTGGATGAAGAGAAAAAACTGTACTTCATTTCTCTATTTTTCTTGGAAGCTTCATATGAAAACTTAATACCCCGTTAGATTAGGTGTCACGTGCTTGGCGTGGACGCGCATAATTTTGTTCTCCGTGTTTGTCCAAGAACTCTCCTTGTAATCCTCTGTTACTATGAAAATGAAAATTCCGAAAAAATTGAAATATTCACAGTTTCATTAGAAGATTAAAATTGAAAAGAAAATGAAAATAATGCGGCATGGAATGAATGACGTTTGCGAGTATTTCCTAATGACTGTTGGGAGTGCATGATAGGGCGAAAGAGAAGAAAGGGAAATAGACGAGTTGGCACACTAACGGTCGATACGCCAACGTACTAATGACCCGTACGTAGTCGGGGAACTAACACAGACTGCTGGCTAGACGCGATGGCACCACTCCTGCCTGGCCGGGTTTTCCCTCAATTATAAATTGAATTACTCGTCACCATCCCTTGCAACTAGTTCTACTCACCCTTTCCAAGCCCACAGCAAGCATCGAAAATGGCCATGCAGCATTCATTTTAATCCATTTCGTGGGAGCAAATATTGATTTAAAAAAAATAATGTCTTATCAATTACACTCTTGAATGAATCATTATGAATTCATTGAAGATTCTGAGTTATGACTCGGTGTTTGGTTTCGTAAGCGATGAGTCCCTGCAGAAAACAATTAGTCATGGAGAATTTTTCTAATTAGTTCCGACAATTCATAAATAGGTTGCAACTCCAGGTTAAATAGACAAGCCCTCGTAACTGTTTATCAAATTATGCAAATTAGAATTTATTACAATGTTTTCAAGCTCGAAGGGAAAAAAAAAGGAATAAATCAAGTCACGTGAAGGAAATAGCTGCAATGTAGGCCTACATATACATATTTTACCGCAAATCCTATTAAATTTGTCCTTGATTTTGTGGTTGTTTTTCAAAATTTATTGATTGGATCGAGAGTTTTTTTTTCCAAGGAAACCGAGTGAATCAGGTTTTCAAATAGAATCAAAAACGTGCCTCACGCGGAAACGCGCGAAGTAAATGCCGTTTCATAATTTCCGGCAGACAGAAAAAGCTAACCATGATCCGGTTCTCTGCATGCCTGAACCCCTCATACTCCTTTAATATCAATGGTCTTATTCTCATTGAAGCTTGTGTGTAAATTCAGAATTAATTCCACAGTAGTGCATTGGAATTCCCATCTACTGCACCGTCAATTGAGAAATGGAGGAAAAAAAAGTACATCAAATATGGATTTTGCATTTCAAACTTCTACATTAAACACAATTTCACATGGGTGGATTCATTTCGTATAAAATTATATCTGATAGTTGGTTAAAGTCAATCATAATACTAGAACTGATAAAATATTTATAAAATAAAAAGAAAAAACAACACCCTCTCCCTTTGATCCATCCAAATGATTCCAATTTAAACGCGGAAACCGGTGTTTGCGTGTTGAGGATACATATACGAGATCTCCCCCACTCGAATCTCATCAAACGCATACAACACATACCGGTATACTTCTGACTTCAAGCTATGAGCTATACCAACCAACCGACCTAACTTCCTACTCGTCCTTACTCCCGGAAATGACGTCAGGCTCATTGTAACATCCCGTACGACGTGACAGAACCAATGAGAGAAGTTGCCCGTCCAGTTCTGCTACATAAGTAGATACCACAATCTACGATAGATTCACCTGCTGTTATGATAATGTGAATCTCGTATACTGCCTTTTTCTTATCTCTCATTATTACGTAAAAAATTAACAGCATCAAAACCGTTAGAAGAGTAACGCCTCCATGTGATACATCCATGTATCCGTATACTTACGATATACATAGCTAACTGTTGATATATAGATATAGAATTTGAAGGAAGTCGGTAGGTTATAGTGCTTCTGTTAATGATCCAACGGTAAAGTTTCATATTCACTGGGTAACCCTTAACTAACAGCGTTCCATGTTTCACGTTAGTTTATAATGATTAACCTCTAGTTTTATGAACTGATTAAACGAATATTGCGGTAGTATATACCGGACAAAAGACTATAGTATACGTACCGAGAAATTTCGAAGGCAATTAATTCAGATGCATGCACATATATACATATATTTGTTGAAAGCATTTGAGCATATTTCTCGAACCTGCATGTAAAACAATGCGAGAAATTTTTGGGTGTGGAAATTTCCAAGGCATTCAAATGACGACACAGTGAAATTTGAACAAATACACGTGAGTATCATATTGAAAGGAGCCCCTTCCTGAATTGGTATGAGCTCGTTCACAAGTTCGTATTGCTATCGATTTCACCACTCGATGAATCATTCGTTTTATCCAATGAGAAACAGTTTGGGTAGGCAATCCAAACGAGACAAACTAAATAAAGATTCATCGATCAAGTTCACAAAAACAACATTCGCTACTATGTAAATTGTGGGTGGAATCTATTCCACAGTCAGTTTGAGAAAAACGGAGGAATCACATCTTCAAACTTTTCGCAATATTTGATATCAGTGATAAATGAAATTGATGGATTCTTCGAAATCTTCAGCCACTCGTTTCCAATCAAACTCACTAATCAACTGCTTGACTGTACACATTAGGCGCATGATGCGAGATGGCATGACATCACTCTGTTACCTCATATTCACACTGTGATGCCTCTACACTATTCCTTCTCAGTTGTAAGAAACACAAATATAAGAATAAATATGAATTTTAGAAATAAAAATAGTTGAATATGATAATTTCGGCCATTTTTTACCTATTTTTCATGCATACATTTCCCATGCGAATAGTTCCGCAATTCCCGTTATACGTACTATATTTCAAACCATAAATATTAATCCTATAATTGGCCGACAAAGTGATTTACGCTGCGTATATAAAAGTTGCGACATTATTTACAGCCGTGAGTGTAACCCCCACGAGATTCTCTGTGACGCCACTATGCCTTCTCACTTGTTCTCCAGAGACCCTGGAAAAATCCTAGTTTTAGGATGTGTTTCAACCAAAAAGAAAAAAAAATCATAAATCTGTCGGCCAAGTGACCCCAAATACACAAAAAAGAATCAACTTTCGGTTTTTTATGCTCCGGCCCTTTTACATTTCTTTTTGCTCTTTAATGCCTAGGCCCAACATTGTTAACACGAAAAGCTCCATTTCTATATGAAATATTTTCACGATAAATCATGGTAATCCTCTCGGCTGAGCTGTGCGATAAATTCAAAAATCGATGTGAGAACCACTTTCATACTTATCCGTTAGAGACACTGAATTTTGTTCGTACCACCATCTTCAAAATCCTCCACATTCTTCACTTAACCTACCCTAAGAAGAGTTCAATGAGAATCACGCGTAAATGGTTAGAATTTCCTGCTTTGGAATCAATAGCCGTTTCCCTTTCAGCATCATAATTTCTCATAATTGCGCCATAACATGAGATT
The DNA here is from genome assembly GCA_018902275.1 of Aleiodes sp. PSUC_FEM 10030003. Taxonomy (NCBI): domain Eukaryota; kingdom Metazoa; phylum Arthropoda; class Insecta; order Hymenoptera; family Braconidae; genus Aleiodes; species Aleiodes sp. PSUC_FEM 10030003. The sequence goes on from JABSMS010000329.1 coordinate 8,852, forward strand.
ATCCACTAACAATAATATTCGATAGTGACAATCACAACAATAATAGTAGTAAAAGATGAGGAATGGCATTGACTGATTATTGAGTTGATTAATACCATGACTTAATCCCGCAAGCACTTTTAATGATGCGATAGTCTACAGCGCTTATTATATAACGAACCATGCTAATTTATTATAGGAACATCTTTCATTGAATAAGCTGAAAGACTAATTGTATTTTTTTTCTGTTTGATTTTAGGTAAGGATAGAAACTGAAGGAAAAAGAAAATCGTTGGCTCAGGAGCTTGTTGTTAGTTCAGACCACACAGAGAGATAGGTATGGTTTTTTCTTTCGTCTCCTAATATAAGAAAAGGAGGATCTTTTTAGCGGTGTTTGCCTCTTGAGAATACGAGTCCCCGTTGGTGAAAAAAAGTGAGGAGTTTTCCCCAAGAGGGAGCAGCCAAGGCATCGTATGGGGTTCTTTCCTCCGCAATGATTTCTTTCTTGGTAGGGGGCTGGTATGAAAAGAAATGGGTGAGCCAGAAAAGGTGAAAAAGGCACCATGGAGAAGAAGAAAACGTTGAAGAACGGAGAAGTGGAAAAGAGTAAGGCAAATTTCCCGTCCAATTTCGCATTTGCCACACAGCTGCTGTTGAAGTCTTAAATCAATTGCTGTCGGGGAGCTAAGGTTGCACTCAACTCCATAATTAGTTGAAAAAGGAATGAGAAGAGGGAGCAACTGAAGGCACTGAGGTGCTCCTTATAGTGGTTCACATTCGGATCTAATATCTTTACACCTCGCACCATCGCTCTTTAACCATTGCCTATGAAATTCGTAACTATTGCCACTGGCAAGTCAGCAGGAAAACTTCACTTCCAGTACTTCTAACTGTCCACAACTTTCTATCTTCAATTCTCATTCTCACTGGCAACAATTTATATTATTCTTTTTTCTCTGTACTTTTCAATACTTTGTCACTGTGATTGCTTGCTGATTTGTTCAATACACTTGAAAATTAACAAGTTTATGTTTCAAGTTTTCTCTAATTATTGCCATCTGTTTACCGAGATTATGAAAAATTCATGTGACTAGGATTTCATAGTCGAAAGAGTCAGATGAAAGTTTTAAGACATTCAAATTTTCAACAAAAACACAAGATTTTCATTTCTAACAGGCCCTGAAACGCTCCAATCGTTAATGCAGCTCTAATTGAATCAATGACAATGTCTGCAATGAATTCTTCATCTTTGAACTTCTCAAAAGCCTTTATTCGTCGTATTGATTGAGGCCATTATAGCCCCCATTCTATATTTTGTTCTGATTAAAATACATCTTCGTCATTATCAAATCGAATTATCCTACGGTGCAACATTTTTGACTATTGACGTTGGGGGAAACAAAACAGAAGGGTTAGCAGTCATTGACCATCTTCAGATTCGATTCGTTCATAGGGGAGCTTGTTGTATCATGCGAGTGAGGGTCATTATTTTCTACCCACTCTCAAACGCAATTAGTCTTAGTCACTAAGCGAAATCAAGCTTCACAACTGGGTCTATCTCGGACTTCCAATTGGTCTGTGAGGGAAGGTCATCGATCACGTTCTAATTCCGGGGCTTTCATGGCCCATCTCTCTCAGTTTCTCGTTCGTAACCTTTAGTTTGGAGGCCTTCAGAAAATTTTAACGATTCAACATTCTTATTTTGAAATCCACATTCGTTATATTTTTATTTGAATCAATTCTCGCTCTTTCATTCAAGAATACTTAAGAACTACGTCATCTTATTAAAATGTCATGGTGATATTTTCAATGTTTCAATATTGAAACATCCTGAATTGAATTTTCGTGAGATTTAATACAATTTATCCAGTATCAGAATCACTCCAAACGCCACTCATGAAGTTTATATATATACTCAAGATTACCGTCGCTTTGGAATCTAGGTAGTGACGTCACGATGAGGAATAACATGTTGAATTAATTGAACGAAAATCTCTGAGCAAGCATCATTGAGTTTAACATTCAGACGTCATGAAATCGTTTATTTTGAGAATGTACCAATTTAGTATCACATGGGACTGGTTATTTTTTCATAGTTTTCTCTTGGGAGGAATCGATCTGTTGATTACGTCACAGTACGAAAACCTGTACCAATCGATTGAACATCTTCCTCCACATACACAGATAAAAGTTTAGGTTCTGAAGTTGAAACATGATAATCGAGGACTTTTATTCTCTCGGAGTTTCTTGGGCCTCTCAAAAAAAAAACGGTTTTGTAATAAATTTTTTCCCCATCCCAAATGGAATAACGATATTTTATTATCATCCATTTTTGTAGCTATTTATTGGGGTCGTTTCACCTATCCAGACCTCCCAAAAATAATCAATACTTCATTATTATTATCGTCAGTTAATATTATTTGAGAGATAAAAAGTGCGCCAGTCCAATAATGAATCATTCACCACAGTTGCGTAAAGTGTGTGATACTTGAAACAAGTAAATCTTCAACTTCAGTTGATTAACAAAGAATTCTTCCCATCAGCAGCATTGTCTTTGCATAATTATATACGATATTGCCTCGGCAAATAAGATTCATCATGAGTTGAGCCGTAGGCGCTGCACGATTATATAAACGGTTTCGGATAATTTACCGAAAACAATATTTCGAGACCGCAATTTCCATAAATTTGAAAAGTGCGTAATAGATGAAATATTTTGTCAAGAAAATTGCCTTCGTCTCATCGAACAAAGCTATTCATCCATGAAGTATACATTATTTTTTCAAATTTTCATGTACAATAGCGGCAGTTCAATTTACAGATTGTAATTCGTAAATTCATGTGAGGCCCGATAAGATAAGTTGCCTTGCGTAATTCGAGATAGTCCTACTCTCAAGAGGAAAAAAACCGTTGCACCTGCTGATGTCATCCATTGCGGAGAAAAACACGTGGAATATGTCAATACAACGTAATCTTTTTCCAAGATCATATTCTCCCAATTTACATTCGAACGGAAGAAATCATGAATAAAAGAACTCAACTGGTACAGGTGGAGTGCTATTCACTATTTTTATCGTCACCTAACTTTCGTTGAATTGTATCACTCAGTAGATCCTTACAGAATTAAGATTGAGAGGCAAGTTGGATGGCAATGAATAAATAGAATGAAGGAAAGGAAATTAAAATCAGGAGCAAATCAATTCAATCATGGAATGTAAGGCTTGTTATTCACTTGTAATTCAGAGTGAATATAAATCACTTGAATTGAAATTATTCAGTGATGATTCACCTGAATTTATGACAGATTGCACCTGTTAAAAGCATCGTTCTGACTAAAAATTCAAATACGATAATAATTTTCCATTGAACGATGAAAAATAAAATATATGTTATGAACTTAGTAGCTCTTCCTACCGAATTTCTAGTTGAATTACCGTACGTGAAACATGTAATTGTGGAAGTAGGCTAAGTGCCTGTCCAGACCTTTTTGAGCTTTGGGAAAACAACGAGAAAAACAAGGGGCGAAGGGAGTTAGAAGGAGAAGAGGAGAGTGAAGTAGGTTAGGTTGTATAGAATGATAAACCAGAATTGGATGAACATAAGGATGGGGAGGTATTCAGTGACTGTGAAGGATCCCATGGTTTATTCGTTGAGATAGATGCTCACACGCCAATAAGTGCGTAGGGTTTTGTGTCAATCACCTTTCATGGATTATAACTAAAAGGAAAGAAAGAAAGAGAAAAAAGAGATACACTAAGAAGTGAGAGAGAGAACGGCAGGCAAGAGGGCTCGGGTTCATAGGAAAGGAAAAAAAAACAAGAGGGGATGTGGTAACAGGGTCAGGTTGTCAGCAACGTTGCCACGTTTCATAAAATCTTCTCTCGAACGATTCCTTATAAGAAAAAGAGGAGGATCTCAAACAGGTCCCTATTTTTCTTCTCACCCCAATCTCTTACCAAGAACCAGGCTCCGCTATTTTTCTGACATCATCTTGTGTATGATTCATCATAGGAGGGAGGGAGAGAGAGAGAATGAATAAACTTATCATTTTATTCATTCTCTGTCTTCTACCTTCATTATCATGTTTTTGTATGGAAGTGATAGGGTTGACAGCGTTCTCAAATTATTGCTAATTGTCTACATTCTCCGCATTTCTCTTTCTCTTTTAATTGCACTTTTTCTCATTCTTTTTATTCCTTCCTTTTGTATCAGATTCTTGCTTGCATAATCGTAAATCAGATAGAACGGGTGAGGCTGTTTAGTTGGAATCCCGCTGGGACACAGTGTCGTGCATCCCTTCTCCTCCTACATTCAGAATCAACTAATTGTTCTACCTCATGGGGAATGAACGTCTGCAACTAGCGTTATTTCACTTCCAGATTGTGTCATGTTTTCCAATAAAAGTTAAAACCTTATAAAGAAAAATGTAAAGAAACGTGACTTGATTTACGTTCTGCATCAGGCCTTCTGGATCAGGTGTTTTTTATTGTATACCGCCCCTCTGCAACCACCGAGTCCGTAAAATCATCAATCCCTCTGAAATGCCGCAGGTGTTTTTGGCCCACGTAGCAGGTATACCGCCTTCTGTCACTGGCATTAACGTTCTAGAACATTAGAGAATGCATACCATGTTGCCAGCACCAACTGCCAAGGATACTTTTATCTATTGTATGTTACAAGCGGTTAAATTCTCTAATTCATCCCTCCGAGGATTTCGAATGGGATTCGGGGAGAGGAAAACAACTAGAGATGGGAGAAGGAGAGATTTGAAGATGTTAGACTAGTCAGGTAAGGTCTGAACTTTATAGATATATACAGACCCATGATAGGTACAAGAATACAGGAATATATTCATGGGAATACGATTGCCATCTGGAAGAGTATAAAGGGAGAGTGGCTTCACTAAGCCTGAGATACGTACAATTTCAGGAAGATTTTATTGCCTTCCTGCTTCTTTTCCATACAAGGAATTCCTCTATAACAATTTATATGGATATTTTTTCGAGAAAAAAAAATATCAATAGCATGGAAAAAATACCATGGCATAATTTATGAAATTGATTACTTTATCTGCATTTTGAGCGAAAGAGAAATCTTGAATGAAAATCGGTCATTGACTTCACTCTCCACTGCGTATATATATATATGAGTAACTCAAGAGTAAAGTCTGCAGACAGGGGGAAGGGATAAAAATTGTATGAAAGAGTTCGCGCCTTCCCCAGCATTGAATTTCCGCGGTGGCTTCTCGCAGTACACATTCGTATTGCAAAACCAACGTCTCCGAAACGAGTATAGAAGCGTAATGCAGGTTTGGCGCTAGCGCGTGTACCGTTTCACGTTACACCATTGTGAAGGGTCCTCTTCACATACACTATCCCACTCCAGTCGGACCCTCACGGCACACTTACCCATTGTTGAAGAAAGTCCCTCGGTTAAAGTGTGCCACTATGCACTTTTCATATGAAAGAAAAAGATGGTGCGTCTGTTGGGAATTATCTCTCAATTTCTGCTCTCCTCTCTTCTGTTCTACCATTCTCCTTACTTACAGACAATACCGATGAAGTACTTATGGATTTACACACATACGCATTGTCAACCTGTATCTGTTTTTATTGGCTTCATCTTAAGACGTGCACGTACTACAGAACTATAGTTCAGTGACTAAAATTATAAATGCTTCCAAGAAGCTTGAAACAGAAGTGAGGGAAAAATATCAACCACGGGAATGACATACTTGAAAATTCAGCTCGTAGCTTCAATTCAGTATTCATTTTTCTGAATAGTGTGTATGGAATATTTTTCAATTAATTTGGAAATTCTGTATCCTACTGGTCCACACTCAAATAATACCAATAATCATCACGAATTGTCCTAGTAATTCACAAAAATTGACCTCATAAAGCGTTTTTTTATGTTGATGGGACGACAAATACAATTGGTAATAAATTGAAAGGGCGCCAGACCAATTCGGTCATGCATACATAGTGCACAGAATAGAACGAATGAGCTTTCACATAGAACCATCCTCGTTCACAATTTATGCACTCACAGATCCAAATGCTGGCTGAGTTGCATTATAAGATTAATGAACAAACTGTTTGTTGGCTGGTTTATGGTAAAATGCGTGTGTGGTAGGCAGTTGTGCCCTAAAACAGGCGCATTCAGGCGAAAACCAAATATGGCAGAGTATCATCAAGGCCATGAGACACGTGTTATGTAACTTCGTAAAAGTATCATTCACAGTGCGATTCTGTTTAGTCAAGAGAAATGAGATATATTCACTTCGATGAAGCCTCTCTAATCCCATGGAGCCGCGAAATTGGTTTGAATCAAACCGTTTTCCTGTCTTCATTGAAGTGAAATGGATCTCATTTTCGAAAAATAACTTCATCTCAGAGTTGAAGTGACGCAAAAACTATTCCATGGAGCGTCATTTTACATTTCCATATATCCGAAAATTTTATACATTTTCATCGAGACTATCGTTTTCAATTCAGATGCAGCTTTTTCCGGTTTCAATCAGGATTTTCCATATCTGGGAAAGACTGAATGAATCAGTATTTTTCCTTTTCTTTCTCAAATTCAAGTGTGAAGCAGTGAAGATCAAAAGTTGTGATTGCACGTGAAGCTCTTGAGAAGTGGATGCAGACTATTTTTTACTCGAGATTTTCTCAGAATTCAGAGACTGCTGCTTCGAAAGCAGCATGTCGTCTTTTATTTTATTTTCCTTTCTATCTTTTTCTTGATTGTTTATGGTTACCTGTGGTGCATGCCTGTGGATACGGCATCAAGATTGCTTGCCCCGCTTCGATGGGGTATCAAGGGAAAAGTTTAATATGACAGTGCACTGACTCTCTTGTCCGGCAAGTGAAAAATAGAGATAGAATTGAACATCTAGAATCCTGACAAAAAAGGAAGAAATTTCAGGGATGACATATGAATGACAATCTACTTGCGGGATAAATGATGGAATGAAAATTGGAAGAATTGCATGCAAGAACATTAATTATAGCGAAAGCAACTATTTCTCATCAATGTGAAATTTCCTTGGCGTTCAGAATCTTTTTAATATATTTTACATTCAAAAGATGAAAGTCTGTACTTTCCTACAGCGTACAGAAACAATATCAGTTCATCCAGAATCAATGTTCACCTAGGTAGATACGTTTTATAGTAACTTTATGAATTATTCTCGCGAAAAAATTCCTGCAAAGCAGAATAGAATTTAATGAAAAATATTTTCCGCTAGTAATCTAAAGCCTCAATAAAAACAAGCTGAAGGTTTCTTTGGTTACATATTTTTTCCGGATTCTTTTTCTTCTTAGATTTTCTCAACGGTAAAGAAATATAACAATGCGAATAAAAAAAAACTATCTAGCATAGAATAAAAAGAATAAACCATAACTTTCCCATTTTTTCGTTGGTATATTGAGAATCCATACGATCTCTAGTATAGCAGTTGGGATAATCGAGAGAAGAAGATAGAATAGGAGGGATAAAGATAGGATGATGGAGAGGAACTTTTAAAGGAATTTTCGCGAGTTTTTCCTGGTTGGAAAGGAGAGATTCATGGGTTGCTTCAAAAAGTTAGAGGTTATGTAGGTCCGCGTGAAATCCTCCTCTGCCGTTTGTCGATCATCTCAACAAAGGATTTTTGATACTATTGTATATTTCTCGTCTCGAATGCCCAACCATTATGTGAGCTATGTGAAATCCATTGAATCATACAAAGAAAAGATAGAAACTCGCATAAATATAGACGCATAGATACGTCAATATCTTTTTCGAGATAAAGATTCTCCTTGATGTAGTATCTGAAATATATTTCTAACTGAATGAGACTCTATGAGAGTCTGTGAAGTGGCCTGGAGAGTATTCTGATGTTTAACAGAACCGGTAATTCATACAGCGTCTGTTCCAACGGGACCCTTTGAATATGTTTGTAATTCTAACCGTAATTCGTCTGGTGTATTTTGAACTGACGCCTTTTGAATCATATTCAATGTGTTGTATTCCTCATACAAAAGTCACGATAGAAGAAGGAGGTAACAAATTGAGAGATGAAAGACCAATTGAGCCGTATTATTTCCGTCGTCATAGTTACGTTAGTATCACATCCGACAAATATTCCCTGAGAATCAGTCGATTACAGAAAGCACTGAGCCGAGAGCAATGTCTATTACTAACAATGTTGCTTGGTACTTTGCATATGATTGGGTAAACATTTGCTCATTGAGTACGCATATATCTCGAACCGTTTTGCTATTCAATTAAAAGGATATAAATTTTTTTTTCTTCATTCTTTGCAATTACCTATTGGGAAAAGAAAATGGAGCATGCAATTTAATCAGTGATCGCTCCATTAATTCTCAAATTGAATAATATCGATAAATATGCATTGCTTTAAATGCATGCACAATGCTTCATTTCCCCATCAATTAGTGAGAATCTAATGAAAAACTTGAATGATTTTGTTTCTAACTTCGAAAACTAATCAATACAAAATTCTAAAAACGAATGAAAAAATTTCGTAAAATAATTAGCAATAGATTGCCAACTATCGAGTCAATTCAATTTCATTTACATTGTTTCGCTTCGGAAGCATAAATTATTATTGGAAATGAAAGTCATCTACGTGGACAATTACATTGTCTCAATGTATCTTGTTGCACATGGTTTCATCAACCTGGTAGTGTTTATAGATAGATAGCCAATGCCACATCCAGTTGGTAGATGGAGAGAGAAAGAGAGATGAAGGGGAAGAGAATTCGCCGAAACGAGAGTATAGTTTGGGTAGAACTCGCGTGAACGATCAGCTCGACAGAGCGTACACACTGCTAACACAATCGTCCGGGAGTGAATCCGCCCGGTAATTCAATGCCACTCGCGTTTCCACGGTTTCTCGCCGTTGCGTTAGTTTGCCAGTTTCTATATACTCGTTTATGTATAATGCATTGATTGGTGTCTGTATATGTGTAAGCGTTCCATTGTCTCTTTGCCAAAGCAACAGTGAGTAAAGAGATGAAAAGAGGAGGTGAGGGTGAGAAGAGGAGAATCGGCCAGTAAGGGTGCAAAGAGAACAAGATGATAGAATAGACTGAAACGTTAACGAGAGCCCGATTATGGTGGTGCGACGAACGATCGATTACCCAGAGTCGTTGAACGTTTCGAATTGACTGGACGAATAAGAGAGGGAAAATCGTGGAATTAATATCCCCACGGGTCTATGAGAGGTTGGAAATCTCATACTGCCTATATAT
>JABSMS010000330.1:0-39149 GCA_018902275.1 Aleiodes sp. PSUC_FEM 10030003
TGTCATTAACAAAGCTAGACATCTCTTCTTACCGCACGAGGACGCTTTTTTCGCATCTCGATGATCTCATCATTCATTATTCTTTATAATATATAAAACGGGAGAAAATGCTACATAAAATATGAAATGAAAATTGCGACGTGTGTCGCTACACACCTCGTACATAAAATAAACGCAGATACTCTCTCCATCGGATGATTAAAAAAAAGGCAAGACAGTTATTCTTATTTTCACGCCCGTTTCCATATGGCACATTGCCATCAATCCAATGAATCCAGCATTATGAATTCTCTCAACCGGCAAAGACTTTTCTGATATGAAATGCGACAATTCAAATTCTAACGATGACGGGTTGTTATTTCCGCAGACGAATTCTCCGATTTGCGTATTTTGTTCTTCTTTTTTTTTGTTCCCCATCTCTCTTGTCGTTTTTTCATTCTTTTTTTCCATACAAACGTAGCCTGAAACGAGAAAGTACGGGATGATGGGGATATACTGGTCGACGGGATCTAGAATGCTGGTACGTACCTTTAATGCCAGCACGCACACACACAATGTTCGAACACAGACACAAAATATATACCATTTGTCGCGTATCGATGGAGGGTTAGCGAGTACCTGGGTGATATTAATATTCACGATAAAACGCGCGAGTGAGCATGTCCCATGTGATTCTACAATCCAACGATTCTGCCAGCACCCCCAGTAGAATGCCAGGAATATGCAGCACGCCCGGATGGACCTCCGTGACTCTTGGCGGAAACAAGTTCTTTCACTTCGTAACCTTTTTTTCTCCCTCAAACTGTGTCTTTCAGTCACTCTCTCTTTCTTTTTCTTTCTCTTTTCTAGTTCATACCTTGATACTATCTATTCTTATTGTATTCTTTTACGGCTATATGTTTATTTCAAAATACTCGCCCAAGCACTTATCCACTATCGGATAATCTTTCCATCTTTGACCTCTCTGAATTCTTTTTATGCATCTTTATATCATATTCTCCTTGTGATTTTATATTTCTCTAACTTTTCTCTTGTTTGTTTTACTTTTTACAGAAGTACTCTGCACAGTGGGCATAAGGTACGAGGCCGTTTTTCACTGGCTCCTTGAATATTTCATTTTTTTTCCATCCCTTCGTAAAAATCTATCTTTTCATTTTTTTGCAAACTCCTGAAACCCCTCAATGTGTTTATCATGTTTGATTAATATATTTTTTTATCTCTCTACTTTTGTGTAATTGAAATTTTTTTCCTTTTTTGTATGTAGTTTAAATATTTCACTCTTCACTCTATCTCTCACTTATAATTTTAACTGTCACTGTCGTTCTCGCTAACTGGACGTGAATTCCCCATAATACTGTGATTAAAAAAACTGAAATATCACTCCCGGAACGGGAAATAACAATAAGCTCCTAAAGCTTTACTGAATAATTCAAAAAATAATTTTGTTTCTCCGATTATGGCATTTAAATCTGAAAAATTATTGAAATTGATATTTTTCGAATATTATGAAATTAATATCATTCGCGCCAATCATAAATTTCCAACCACCCACGCATCATCATCATCATCATCACATCAGTACGTAAGTAAAATTTATATTTAATGTCAAATCCTTTTTGGACAAAAGCTTGATGGTATTTCAACAAAATGAATAAAATTTCATAGAATTTGAAATGAATAAATGGTATTGGTTGAATATAGTGGATAACCTTGCGCTATCAGTGGTTTCACTGATCTACCCTCTTCTTCAACAGTTGCGTTTGTGATCCCCAGCTTTTCTCGAAACATCAAGACCGACGGATATCCGGATATCCGCTTGTGGACGTCAGATCCGTTGGAATCTGAAATTCAAATTCCTAAACTATCTCTCACCGTCTGCGCCGTCGCATTTTATATACGAAACAAGCGTTATACTGGTGAAGAGGATGGAAAACTTTGTGGTAGTTCAGGGGCAAAGGGGATGAATAGAGAAGAGAGGAAGAGAGCGAGAGAGACAGAAAGGGAGGATACGATAGCCACGATGGGGCTATGTGCAAGTAGCTAGCCGACGGGTATACATATAGAGAGGGAATGGGGTAAAGGTGCTTTAAATATGCAGAGTAAAATACGCTTCAAAGGGCTACACGCGAGAAAAGCCAGTAGCGACGGGAATAGTAGCAGGCGCGAGAAGCCGCTCCACATTTCTAGGCTCCCGGCTAATCCGTAGAGCTCCATCCCTTCACGCTTTGCACAAGGAATATCGGAACAAACGCTAGTCCACTTTCAGAAAGTGAAATGGTTACGTATAACATATGGGCTTAGCTGATGCAATGCCTGGTTTTTTTGGAGTTCCACGGAAGGCTTACTGTTTTTGTATCTTTGTTAGATGCACAAATTGAAAATTTATTGAGTGGATTTTTTTTCTCTTTCGTTCACGAGAGTTAGAGAGAGGGAGAGAAAAAAGTGTGATTAATGTTAATAGTTGAGATGGTCTGGTTTACTGGTACACAGTTGAGGAAATTTTCCACTCAAATGATGATGGAATAATGTTATACAGAGCTTTAGAGCTTACCAGAGACTAGCAAGATGTGTACACCAGTTGTAGCCCATTGGAGACTCAACGTCAGACAATTTGGGTCAGGCTGTTGTCGGTTGTTCAGAAGGGGTCAGCACTAGGGGGATAATCCTCAATAGACAACAATAGTCATTAGCGTATCGAGCACATACATATGGCTGTATGATGATCGGTTCATCAGACAAACTGAACGTTTATCCTCAATTTGAATAAAGGAATACAGGCTTGTCTTGTTTGTATTGTGAAACCTGTCATGGAGTTAAATGGATGATCGAAATCATATCACACGTGAGTGAATAACTTAGCCATAACTTTAAGAACAAAGTAATTACACCATTATGAGTTTTGGATAGACAAGGCAGTGTACAAGGAGATCTCAAGAGAACATAGTGCCATATCTAAAATCTTCAGATGGTAGCGGCCCTTCTTAGTTTAACCGAGCGAAAAGCCTACGACTCTGAAGTACAAACAATCTCGTCGCAAAATTACCCTCATCTTATGGTATAGTGCTCACTCATCTTATCATACGTATTTCGTACTGACAACGTCTGGCGCATGCCGCAAAAAGTCTTGTAGTTCTTGCAACCAAGTACAGTGAAATGAAGAAGAGTAAAGCGAGGGAGAGAGAAAGAGAAAGAAGAAAACAAAAAACGAGGAAAATGAAGAGAAAAAAGGGAAATAGGAATATCAAAATTATACGACAGAGAGGTTACTTCACTCTTGCAGAAAATGAAAGCCCCGGGTAAAGTAGTACAAACGAGAAAGGGAAGAGGGAGTAATGATAGAGCTTAATAAGCTGCGAAGCCCAATTTTACTACCGTAGAACCCCCCCTGGAATAACCCTAGGCAAACGTTTGAGTTTGAATCTACAAAACCGTCAGTTTTGAACATTCAACGAGTCATTTTACGTACTTGTTACATATCGAAAATTATGATTTATTCTGTGAAACTTTATTACATCAATAGTTATCTCAAATTACCCGTGATATACAGATATTGAAAGAGGAAAAGTTATGGTTAAATCATGATGCAAGGCTACATTTCACAGAGTCCTGTCCTGATTCTTTACTTCGTAAATAGAATCCCATGGGGATGGATGTACTAAAGGCTATCCCTTGTATCCAAACCTCTACAATCTTTGCCGGTGACACGTGAAAATAGCTTAAGAGTGATTAATGCTCAACCCTTTTGTGCAGAAAAAAAGGCCGTATTGTTACGCTCGTCCCGACGGCGCAACCAGTTTAATAGATACAAATGCATCCACCTCTAACATTTACCGACCGCTATGTAATTACTCTTTAAGCGGAAGTTTTTCATCCGCATAAAAATTATTATAAACTTTCCATACCACTTTATTCAATCATATTGCCACTGAAAAATTCAGCATCGAAGCAAATGTACTCGAATAGTCCATTACTTCACCGAATGTCATCAAAAATTTTAACTTTTCCTGCATCGAACGATTTGCTTCGAAACTTATTTATAAATTATAAAAATTTAGTGAAAGCACGATAGTTAAAAGAGAAACATGAAATTATACGATATTGATATCAGCATTTCTCGCAAAATTTAATGAATAGCTTTAGTATACGCTTCACTTAACCAATTCACCAGGGGAATAATTAAGCCACTTTGACGCACGAAATAACAGAGAATCCCTGGGCTCTAGAATCCCTTTGGCAACTTCACTATACGTCATACTCATAAACAAGTGCAGCACATGGTAGATGTTGCTTGATATGAAAATTCTCAATGTGTACAGAATCAATGGGTGGGAGTCACCAAAAGGTTCCGTACTGCTCATCATAGAAACATCAGGATGTCCTTCAGTTCGCTATACTGAAACGTTATTCATACAGAATATGTTATTTACTCAGCTTTGATGTCCATTTCGTGGTCACAGGATTATTCAGATCTGGTACATGGGCTTCCTTCCTACATATATATATCAAAAAATATATATATATATGCACCGAAAGTGATTGGAGTTGGGGTATCAGTGCAATGAGATACATCACCTGAGATGGATTCTGTTCATCAATGAGAATAAAAGATGTGTCAATTTCCCAATCATCACTCAGAGAAAGAAAAATCTTGATCTTTTATCTTCAGAATATCTAACGTAACAGATACTCTACTTGTTCCTCTTGTGAGAACTGAGATGCATCAACACTTTTATTTAATAACTGTTGTTCTATTTTGGAACACATCTATTGATACATTTAGAAGAAATTTATTTACGTGCCTTGTTCATTCTTATTTCTATTTGATCTTTCCATTTATTTTTATTTTTACTTACTTTTTTTCAATTATTGTTTTCATTCTTTGTTCTTGTTCTTGGCTAAATGGCTTTTCAAACTAGTCATAATGAAAACTTATCCATCTATCTTAATTCAAGCCTTTTTTCGGCTCAATTCAATCCGGAAAACGCACCATTTTGATTGAAACGGCTGGGGTCGAGGAAAATTGTCGGATGCTAAGAAATTCGAAATGGAATTAGGCAGCTGAAAAAAGGCATTTGAAAAATGAATCTCGTTTTATGTCAATTAAGACGACAAATAGGCTCAAGTAAAGCCTCGAAAAATGTCTAAATCAAGCCTTTTCTCTCTCGGTGATGAATCAATTGTACACATGATCATTATGATTGGAATCCAACAGACCAATTTTCGAACAAATTCAATCGTCCACATCACACAGAATTATAATCGTATAATTTATGATCACAATGTACTTCTGGATTTGTCTCATATCGCGATTGCATCCGCGAGCAGTGCGAATTTTCACTCAATCTAGAAGCAAAATGAGTTCACGAGTGCGATTAAGGCTTTGTGACTACAATCACACGTGCATTACGTAATCCACTTTGGTAAGCCATCATACGGGATACACAATGAACTTGAGAGTTATATTTGTCGAGTAGATTTGACAATCGAGATCAACAGGACAACAGTGAATTGGGAATCATGATTCACCTGCGAATGCAAACGGGGGAAATCAAAGTTCTACTCGGTTCTACCACAAAGGCATAGTATGTATCAGTATGTTAGTTATCATGCTCAATACCTTTGACAATAAACTGATACAACGATTTAAAAATTCCATCAGTGCTCTACATTATCAATGGAATTTCAATATCAGAAACTATTTCAACATATTCATTTTGTTCTTGGAGTGATCGAGAGTCTTAACGGGTAACGGAAGACCGTGTATATGTTGAATTTTCAAACCCATCGTTCGATGACATTTATTAGTATTTTTGAATTATTTCAAAGTATTGACAAAGTCTTTTTCTTCAGACCTCGTTTGTAGAGATATATGCCACTCATAAAAGTAGTCCTCGCGAGTATTCCTCTAGTTTTCTTGAATTTCGACATATCCGCGAAGAACTGAGTTCGATTTAAAATTGACTTAATTAAGGGGGGAAAAGGGTCTGGGATACAAGAAAAACCATATTTTTGTGATTTTTTTTTCAGAGTAACCTATTTATTGATATTTTTGTAATTTTTGTACATTATTGAGCACTATGCTAAGAATATTCTAATGAATTTTCATGAAAAAATATTGCGAATCAAGCCAGTGGTATTGTCAAGAACCGAGATACCTTAAAAAGAAGTTTCGTTGTGGTAGACAGGGTAGCTCATGATTGCTTCATCCGAAATGGAAAAACCGAAAAGACTTCTTTAGTGCATAAGTTCATTTTGGTTTTGTGTGAAGGAATTAACGAAATGTTCATTTTTGAACTTTTGGTGAAGGTGCGATCAAAAAACTCTGACAAAAAAAATCCGTCATTAAGAACCGAGTAATTACTATGTCGAAGGAGTGTGCAAAATTTAGGTGCTATCGGTCGAAAGATTTTCGAGAAATTGTGTTTACCGACCGTAACCGAGGTGACTCGGTTCTCACCACTGCCACTGGCTTAATTTCCAATATTTTTTCATGAAAATTTATCAGGAAATTCTTTTAATAATGCTCGATAATGTACAAATTTTTTTAAAATATTGATGAATGAGGTGCTCAGCAAAAAGAAATCACAACAATATACTTTTCTTTTCACATCTCAGACCCTTTTCCCTCCTTCAACAATTTCACCACTTGAGTTCATCCTTCTTATCCCACACATAATTTTACGCATTTTGCATATTCCATCATATTAAAAACGTCATCTAATGAGTCCCTGCATCCATCGAAGACTCAAAATTCACCGGAGTCCTCCTTAATGAGAAGTCCGTTTACAAATATAGTTTCGATTGTGGTCTGTTTATAGAATTTTTGGAAAAAAAAATTCGAGAATTCTATAGTAATATCGTACGGGACAAGAGCGATATATGAACGGGGAAGATAGTTAAAACTTTCGTGAATACTGAATTCGATCGGGCGAGAACCCCAGTTTTTCGCCTCTTGAAGTCATTCGGAATACTTTGTCCAGTGTAATTGTACTTAGAATTTTCCCCGAAAACTTTCTGAAGAAACTAAATCGTGGCCACGAGTGGCTTTGAAACAAAGCTTGAATAGACTAATGTCGAAGTCACAATGTGGTTACCGTGGATATGTGGTTTCTCAACGAACTAACAAATGTTCTGGACTTGGTATACATAGTACCTTGCTATCGTTGTGGTCAAGGTTTCCTGTCAATTCCACGTGAATAAAACTACCATCACGAGTAATTGAATAACTTCATAGTGAAAATTAATTTGACCAATTTCCAACGATATTTGCCGTAATATTATTGATCTTCAGGCTTGGATACAAATATAAGAGAGTGTACTGGATAGAATTTCACCATGGATACGCCTGATAATCCTATAGCTACCAAGCTAAACCCATGCGGATTTAAATTTGTCGGGCAGGAGATGAGGCTTTACCTACATAATTCAGCATGGTTACCTCCGTAGAGGGAGAGAGAGAGAAAACCTTTTACTGTTCGTAGCATGCTAGCCGCGAGGGTTGCTCTACCGTTGATGCTCATACAGGATGCGGCATTACGTAGTAGAACTGCCCTATACCATACTCTCTGCTGAAACCAGCTTGACGTCAAAACGCGGAAACGCGCCAAATTCCTGACAGAGCTGTAAGCAGGCTTCAACTCTCTGTTTGTACGATGCCTAGAGTCTATCGTTTCCAGTGGCATTGATGCATCACCGTTCAAATTTAGCAAATATATTATTTACAATGATAAATTATCATTGCACCTTGAAATTTCATTTTCCGAAATTCATTAGCGAAATGGAATTGATGAGCTTTCATGAAAAATCAAACAAAAATAACAAATAATAAATTATCATAGTAGCAAGTCGAGGAAGAGGATACGGAAAAAAAGGATTGACAATTAACCTCCTCTTCCGCATCGAATATACCCGTAAATTCAATGGCGCATGAAACATACGGGCATCGTCGCACATGCACGAGGTATGTGTTGCGATATGGTACTGGAATGACGCAAAACTTTTTGGAATGAAAATCCTATGTGGGCCTATGTGTACATATAACATGGCAGATATAGTGATACACGGTGTGCTTTGTTGGTCGTTTTGTGAGGCCACTGAAAACGCTCGATTGAATACATGTAAATTTGATCGTCACCATTGGGAAAAATTCATTCAGCTATTTCGATTCATCGAATGTTACTTATTCTATTGTTCAACTTTCTGAAATATTTTAACCAAACTCCGTCATGGAGCTCGATAAAATTCAATATTTTAACTCAATAGAAGTACTGAATTAAATTAAGTTATATCATATAATGGAACAAATTTTCCAGTATGATGTATAGAACTGGTATAAGCTCTACTCGCATTGTATAACCTCCATAACGAGAGGCAATTTTTATTCCCCCGAACAATATGTCGCATTAGTGCATTGTGCGAGGCTCCGGGAGCTGCTATCATGCAACGTGAGTTTCGTGCTGCTGGGGGCTTGTATCGTTCTCCCCGTAATCGATGCTTGATTTGCATCTCCAGAGTCTAAAGTACGGGAAATGCGTGGTACACATGGATGATGGTGAAAGTCTAGTCAATCCATCGATGGACTTGATTTTTTTTTATTTTTACTATTTATCGGATTATTTTCCAATCAATTATTCTTCGAATCAATATCGTACAGAGAAAACAGTCTTCGTTCAAGACGAAATTCGGCTTGATTGAGAACTATTGGAATTCTTCAGTCGAACCTTTCATTTAAAGTTGGATTCAGGAATATTGTGGACTCAGTTCAAGAATTTTAGGTCAAGCCTGAATACGCTTGATTCGAGCCGAAAAAAGTTTGATTCAAGTGGCAAAAGCCTTGATTCAAATTGGAAAAAAGCCTGATTCAGGAGGAAAGATTGATCAAGCCGATTTTGGTAGTTTATAATATTAGAGAGGCTTGATCGAAGTGGACTGTTGGTCTGAAATTAAGTCGACAATTCCCTTCGAACGGGTTTTCCGGATTGAATTAAGCTTCATTTTCTGGGTGATGTGAATTTAATCATTCATCAGTTTCCACTTCACAAACTCACATAGATATGCAATGCCTAAGGGATATAAACACTGTTATATTCAAAGTAACTGAAAACTTTATTAACATACGTGGAGAAAGGGTAGTTCAATTTCCAGGTGAAAACAATTATTCGATTACTACGTAAACACAGTCTCTCTCGCACGTCATCAGAATCAACTTATTTATCTATGCAAATCGTCAATCAATGGGTTCCGACCTCGTTCACATTGTCGAATGGACAACAGAACACGCGGCGAAACTGTACGCATGAACGCATGAAACGAGTGACCTCCCCGAGGCCATTTTACAGGCATCCGTCCTTTCAGACAAACGTATATATATGTATGTACATTTTTTCACTCCCTTTGTACTCTTTTCCTATTTTTTCCTTTCTTTTTAGTTTCGCCTGTCGTTCAATTCTGAACTACTAGCCTCGGGTCGTTCGATTCCATTTCTCGTCTCTTTTTTTCAATCCATACCTGCAAATTGCCTGGTCATTTTCGACTCGAACTCAAATAGGAATGGTACAGGCACCCTGTACGCAAGGCTCAATCGGTGTTGCCATCATTCGTCAATCAGTTATTCAGTCTATTGAAAACAAAATTGAACTTTATTTTCTCTCCATCTTTTCTCCTGACAGACAATAGTTTAAATAAATGAAGGTCCATGTGTCATTCATTGATAAATTTCGAATGGCGAGCTCCACATTTGCACCCAATTCTCATGCGGGGGGTCCTTTGTTCTTTTTTTTATCACTCGTATGCTGTACTGTCGGTGAAACTCAGTGGTAACAGTAAACTTTTTAATACGATTACCAGTGCTCGGTTATTAGTTTGAGTTTTGGTTCAGAAGTTGCTTTCCACAAGGCTCTCTGGCCCCCACAGACAAAATTCAATGTGAAATTTCCCCAAATTTTTTTACCTATTACGTATTCCAATTCAATGTACCTAAAAAAACTAACCCATGACCAGATCCATGAATAGAATGATATTTAAGCTTTTTCCAAGTATCTTACAGAAATAAATCCATTGAATAAACTCAACTTCAAAATAATTTCACAATCCTATTTATTGTATTCAGTTATTGAACTATAATTGTGTTACTAACATTTGTGGGGAATCGTTTTCATTGAAAATTGATAGCTAAAAAGAAAGTACAGTAAGACATAAGAGGATAGTGAATTCTGTAAAAAAGCACTTGGTCGCCCCGGAAATTGCATCGGTTGATTCTGTCTTCGTGAAATCCTCAGCCATATCGTCTCTGTCGTCTTCGTATAACTCAAAGAATAGTTGTTCCCTTGGTACGGAAACGTTGCCCATGAGACTACGCCAAAAGTCCATTCTGACTGGCAGGAAGTTCTCTTCCATCGAAATATCCGGCGATCTTCCCATTCCTAGTTTCATGAATCGGAAATCCTCTTGATATGGCTCCCAATCCGGTGTTAACTGTGCGCTGGGTACTCTGTGAATAAATAAAGAAGATTACAGGATATGGATGTGATAGATAGACCGCACACAATAGGTTAGATATAGTACGATGAATAATTCGCATCTTCAATTATGCTGCATTATCACTATAATTAATGAATCCGATATACTTACCCAGTTTTAACGAAATTACAGATCATTTCTGTCATTATGTTGATCATTGTTCTATCATCTTCTGTATTATGAAGTTGTAAGTAAGCGAATTCGTTGTTATAAATGGGAAACAGATAATTCATGTCATCACCATGGCTTACTCCTGAAAAAATGTAGTTGAATTATTTGAGTAGATTGAAAGAAGGCTTGATTCAAGTCAGAAAATCCGCTTGAACGGAATCGTCTTGATTCAAGCCTCTTCCAGGCTTCATTTGAGCCGTCAATGGCTCAAAGACTTCCGCCAACCAGTATCTCCACATTAAAATATACAATATACTAATAAATATGGCAATAAATCTGTTTCAAAGCTTCAATCAAACTTTTTTCCAACTTGAATCAAGTCTTTCATCCTGCTTGATTCGAGCCTAACATGGAAGGTTTGAATGAAAAATACAAATTGCCTTCAAGCAGTTCGTGTTGCGCCTTGAATCAAGAATCTTTTTCTCTGAGTGTATCGCTAATCTAAATCTTACCTAATCGACGTGAAGCACTGAATTGAAGAGTGGCTGAGAACGTTCCCTTATACGCAAACTTGGAAAAATACACACTTGAATTCATAGCTAGTGCCTGAGTTTGTAGAGCCTCGTAGGTCCAGTAGTTAAACAATCCGTCACCCGCCAGCTTCATGAGAAAACAAAAGATAGAAGAAAATGTCATTCGGTAATCGAATCTTAACGAACTACAAGTATCTACCGCTGTCATATTGACGAATGACTCTTCGGCGTCTGGTTTGAATCCTTCAGGGAAGTAGAATTCCATCAATGCATGGGTAAAAAGTGAGTTATCCGCCAGAACTTCTTCCATCTCCAACAAAGCTGGTACAACCTCATCGAAAAATGATCCCCAATCGTATCCCGTGGTTATATTGAAGTATAGAGCTTCCGAACAAAAAGAAAAATATTACACTTCATGTACAAAAATATATTGTTAATATCAAATGTTTCATACGCGCAGTTTTCGTTAAGCCTTCATCTTCAACAACGGTACTCATCCATGGAATATCACGGAATTCTCCATTTTCAATTATCGACCTTGGGTTATCCGTAATCAAAGCATCATCCGATTCCGGCTCAAGTGTAGGACCAAACGTGCAATAAGGATTTCCAAGCCAAATATCCTAGCAATCGAAAAGAATGTAAGTTCCAGGAAATGAAAAGATCATCACCAGGACCCAGAACTTGGCGCTCCTGCAATATTGTCGCTACCAAGTATATGAGTGACATTGTGTCCAATCCTGGGTGGCGATTGAATCGTAGCAGCACAACGTTCCAGGGCCTGACACTTACACTCAGTGAAAAAAGTCTTGACTCAGACCGAAAAAAGCCTTCATTTACAAAATACTACTCGAAGCAAACCAATCCAACGGCTTCATGGGATTAAAGAAGTTTGATCGCAGTATTGATCTTGAATCAAGTCGGTTTGTCTGCTTGAATCGAGGCGATTCCGTTCAAGCAGATTTTCAGTTTGAATCAAAATTTTTTCTCTGGGCTTACTTACAAAGATGCTAATTTTTTCCGTAATTTCTTCAGCAGTAAACCCTCTCAAGCACTCCAAAATCTCATAATCATCATCAACAGCATGGGTCTCATCATAATCAGCATTACTAACTGGTGCGAATGCAACATTCATCATTTTCTCCTTATCCGTACAATTCATTTCAATAGCCAATCTGATAAATCTTAACTGAGATATTCGAGCTGGATGAAGTGCCCACGGTGCAATTGCAACACCGGAATGAGTTATAACTTTGTCGAAGAGATCCTCAGTACGTTTTGATAGTGCAAGATGATGAGCCATTCCAGCTCCAGCACTCACTCCACTTAGTGTCACTGCATTCATATTGCCCCCAAAGTACTTGATATTTCCTCGTATCCATTTGAGAGCTTCAAATACATCCTTGACTCCGTAGTTGCCTGGTGAAGCTTCATTACCCGTACTCAAGAAACCTATGAGAATTCATCAACAAATTACGTTGATTATCTCTAAAATGTTTCAAGTAAAGAAGCCAAGAGGAAATGAGTAAAAAAACAGAATCACCCAGAATTCCAAGCCGATAGTTAACTGTTACGAGTATGACTTCTTGATCCATCAGATAATCCGGGGCGAAATATGTACTATTGTTGCTACCAAAAATATAAGCCCCTCCATGAATAAACACCAAAACTGGAAGTTGTCGTTGATGCAAAATCTGTGAAAATCCGCAGGATTACATTCACTCTATGTAGTTGTTATTATATCTTCGAATTCTAACGTGATTCTAGAATAACCGAGTGTGGATGAATATTATTCAACTATTATATCGTTCAACTAGTGAATTCGTCACGTTACAAATTGTTCCATTCAATTGCCAGGCATGTGATTGTGACACTTTTATCTTAATTATACGGAGTGACCTCGGGAGCGTGTTTTGAGCTTCACTTCGTCTTTCAGCGGTAATACAAAATGCAATAAGCTGCGGGAATTTTTCGAGGAATTTCACGTATAGAAGATGAATGTTATTACCCAGGAACAAATTGTTATGAAATTAGTCTCTCGAATAATAATAATAACGAAGTTCAGAATTAAAAAATTCATCTTCGCACTGTTGCGGAATGTAACAATGTAATTTAATTGACATTGAACGAGATTAAATGCTTTTTGTCAACTCGTTATTTTTATACCTATTTCCGTGCATAATACTGTATAATGTTTGTCCTCGAACGAACAATGACTCATACATATTCATGACAAATCAAACGATGCGTACTCTATTGAACTTCGCTAATAACAGACAACACTGTCCTATTGGTTTTGTGTTTTCTGACTTTTTGGAACTCTACAAAAATCTATAGAAAATTTCTGAATTCCTAGAATTTCAGACATTTTTCGGAAATTTTTTATAAGCTTAAAAATACTATTGTCATTTTCTCAGTGTTTTGGAGAGATTTCGGAACTTTCCCGGAGGTTCGAGAAATTTCGTACTCCCTTGAGTATTCTGGGAGTTTTCAGAATAATCGAACATCTTGAGTATCCTCGTATCGACAAACTGCGCTTCAAATTAGTTCGAAAGTTTATGAACCCTTATAAACCCAAATTTTGCGCACATCTCGAATTATTATGTAATATGATACTCACCGAAGGAACGAAAACATTCAAGTAAAGACAGTCTTCATTTCCGAGTATTCTACTATTAGGAAGTCTCTGCACACAGGCTGATCCATCTGTATTTGCCTCGCGGACTCCTCCCCAGTGTTTTGTCCAAGGTTGAGGTGTCTATATGAAAATTAGTTTATCATGAAATTCAAATATAATTCCGGAAAATCATTATCGTACCTTGAATCGAAGAGGCCCAATCGGCGGTTCTGCGAAGGGTATTCCGAGATACGCAGCAACAGGCACATCTCGAGCACTCTTCAGCCATTTTCCACGTAACGTACCAAATTTAGTGTGAACGATTGGTTCACTCAAAGCTGATGCTGCACAAAAAACTATGAAACGTAATAAAAATGATAAAAAATCCATACTTGGATAATGTAACGTAGAACTAGAGAGAGTACAAACACTTCAATTATTTGGAAGTGCTGATGAACAACTGTTTCTATTATTTCAGTTACTCTGTTCAACTGCATTGACTCCAATTTCCCTAATTGCCGTGAGTGAATAGGCTGGTATCACATGTAAACACATGTAGACTTTGGAATTTGGAATAAATGCATTGCGTCTTTATTGCACATTTACATAATAATTTTAGCGACGAATTTCTCAATTCTTGTAACGATTATATGACGCTATAATTCGAATACCGAGTTGATTAAAAATTCAAATTTTTCAGTATTCTAATTGAGAACATTAATGAATCTTCCATTGACTTTTCGACCAAATATAAATAAGTTGTATCCATACGAAGTTTGATGAATAGTATCTGAATAAAAATTACGCGATGAAGCCAATGGGGACCTTCAGGTGCATTAATTTGATTGGAGCTATGATAAATAGAGAAATTTCGACGGATGTGTTTTATTGATTAGTTGATTAGTGAAATTGGATTTTGTACCAAATATTGGATGATTCAGACAGGACAATGCTGGCGAAATTTCTACACAGAATTGACCACAGCCAATTGTACATGAATTATACGCAATTATTGTTTATATGTATTTTATGGGATTTCTGTGATTGTAATTATAGAATCTCGCTATATTTTTTAATAATAAATTGATGCCCATTGCGAAATTAATTGAACTGAAAATTATTAACATGATAATTTCACGTATTTTTAATTTACTATATCATACACAGAATAAATGAGATATCTCAATTACAGAGAAAAGAGAACGGATGTCAGTCCTCTGAAAAATTAATTCACGCTTCTTCGGAAACGTGATTTGCGTTTTTTCTGAAAACCTGATTCTCCTATCTGTTCACACCTGATTCACGTTTCTCTGGAAACCTGCTTCCGTTTCCCCAGCGGCTGCAATGTACTCATTTTTATTCGCCAAATCGATGTGTCTTGAATAGCCTGAATCAGGTTCCGACAGAGAGGTGAATCAGGTTTGCAGCAAAATATTAATCACATTTCCAGAAAAACGAAAATCACATCGAGTCTTTGGACGAACGCAAATCGGATTTCTGGAGAAACCTGATTCGAATCTCCAAATCAACCTGAATCAGGTGTTTGCACTATATTTGTCTCTAGAAATCCGAGAATCAGGTCTCCTGAAAAATGTGGATCAGTTTTCCATAGAAACGTGAATCGAGCCTCGGGAGAAACGTGAATCAGGTTTCCCGAAAAACGTTAATCGTATTTCTAGAGAAGCGTAAATCACATGAATCAAGTCTCTAGAGAAACATAAATTAATTTTCCAACGAAACGTTAATCAGGTTTCTAGAAAGACGTTCATCACTTTCCAGAGAAACGTGTATCACGTTTCATTTTCTTCTTAGTTCAGGTATCTCATTATTTTCGTGTATAGTTTCCATTTCATTAAAGAAATATACATTAATTAATATTTGCTATTTAGAGAAACAATGACATTTTCGCGACTACGTAGCATCTGAATTTTCGAGGAATCCATAGAATAAATAATCCTCATTATCATTATCATTAAAAATCAACTTTGAAATAACTGGCAAGTAAAATTTCTCCATTCGTTCTCAGTATACCCTCCATAATTAGTTCTGCAAAGTTTCTAAAAAAATGTTTTTTCTTACTGCAAAATTCTTCTCATCAATCGGTAAAGTATCGGATATCGTGATTCTTGGTACTACTGAACATTTTAAACTTTGAGAAAAGTTTGTTATACCTATCAACACTAATTTCTACTAGTACCACGTCTGTTCTATTGAATTCACAAGTTTCTACGAAGACATTTGACGATATCTACGAAGCCCCCCATTTATTGGACTTTGATGATTCTTTGGGTGTATACAGGATACACTGAATTCTTGTGTTCCCTTCATGCCTGCGCGCCATTTCGGTAAAATATATTGTGCCCAAGAGAAGACAAATAACTTAGATAGATAACATTTATTATGACTCTAGCCTAAAAAAAACATTTCGTCAACAAAAAATTACAATATAAATTACAGTTGAAAGTGAGCAGTTGATTCAAAACTACAAAACAAGAAAATAAAAATGTACCAAAATACAAGAAATATATCTGAATAATAATAAGAAAGGAAAAAAAAATCTAAGCAATTAAATAGTGTCTGGAACATCCCGAAGTAGAATTATTCAGACGACTGTTTTGTCATTAATTGCACAAATAAGTTTGTTTTAGATTCAGTTACAAATGTAACCGCAGTGATATCCGAAGGCAACAAATTACGAAAAGAAGTAATAGTAACACAATACGATTTTTGATGATCTCTTGCAGAAGAAATCACCAAAATTTGGGAATATGCAGAGAAATTTTGGACTCTGTACCTCTTCGGCAGAATATCTTTTACATTTCTTCCTATTTCCCTGTGACAAAAACATATCGCTAACTTCAAAATTTGGGTGGAGGTTCAAAAAAGTACAGTTTTTAAAGAGAATTATTTTTCCTTTTTTCTAGCGTCGACTCGGAAAAAATGATGTGTTCCAACACTGTATTTTTAACCGGAGTAAATTGATATTTTTAAGATTTTTTTTTTAATTCAACCGTTTTTATAAAAAAAAGCATCTATGATTTTTTTACGAAATAGGAATGACGCCAATGGGAAATCGCTCAATACTGGGAAATTTTGGAAACCAGGAAAAAACTAAATTTCGTTTCTGCGTCATCAGTAGAGATCAAGGTCTCAAAATTTTGGGAGACATGAGCTTTGATGTTTAAAAAAAAGTAGGAAAAAACCCAGATGAATTAAAAATTAGACGCTGAATCACTGATCATTAATGAGTGGAAAATGCCATATATCCATTCACATTACATGCAATTAAGAAAAGACGTCTGTTTTCGATACGAAGCCAATGATGATTCCTGCAAATATCAAAAATATGCCTGAATCAGCAAGTTTTAGTTAAAACCCTTACAAAAACGATGATGTAAACCTTGAAAAGAAATATCATTCAGTAACGAAGAGATAAAACAAGATAAGTTGAAATACCCGTTTAACATAGTGGGATTTTTTTTTGTAGATCTTTGAGAATCCGATACCCCACCTCTTCACTGAATTAATGTCTCTGAAAACTCAATCATCGTAGAATTGATAGTGTCAACATTATTTCACATTAATTTACTGTGGAAAATGATCGTAATCATGTTGTTTAATCATTTCAGTCTATCCACAAACTATTTCAGATAGAATCTTCGATAAAATACCGAGATAAGTTAACTGATGAAGTTATTTACCTACAATTGAATGAAAATTGTTTAATTCAATATTTGAACAGGAAAAGAAAAAAGGCGAAAAAAGGTCAACGAGGATAGGGAAATATAAATCAATACGATTTTGGATAGCAATTTCAGGTGCAATTACTGGAAAGGACTTAACCGAGTTTGTTGACTCGACTCGTCATCGAGTACCGTATCCATTCGGGAATTTAATTTACCTCCAGAGAATCAGAGTAAATGATGCCTCTCTCGTGAGCGTTTGCATCGTGTGCACTGCCAACTGCACAAATTAATTCCATTTTAAACCAGCCACGCGTCCAGAAACTATACACTCGGAGCTTGCTTGTTAAACTTTTCACACTTCTCTGTGCTTTCTCATTTTTTTTCCTCTCTTCAATCTGAGTTAATCAAAACAATGAGGAGGACTAAGTGCATTAATAATTCTACATGAAACCAAAGATAAAGAATATAATTAACAACTATTCACTAAAAATCATGAATCAGTGATATACAGTAATGCATCCTCATATACAGATACGAGTTAAACAAAAGAACAAAAAAAAGTAAATGGTGGAAAAAACTACGATAAAAGCAGCAATGGCTCGCAGCGGCTGCGATTTAATGAAAAATTCCATGCATCCGCGAGCGTTAACCGTACGTTCATCTCAACGAAGACCCGAGGGGGTAGTTGCGATGCTCTCCTCCGCACTCCTACACCGCGCACGTGCAACTAGATGCTACGAGCGTTAGACCGAAATTAAAATGGATGAGACGTGCTGAGTTCTTTCCGTAAATTAATGACCTCGGGCCTCCTACGAGTTTTGTATGCTATTTCCGGTTAAATCGAAATGCTTCATATTCTTTTCCTCAATTATTATTTTTAAAGCCTCGACAAATTTTTTATGTGCTTCATCCCCACATCTCTTCTTCCACTTGAGAACGATTAATGAGTGATTAATCAGGAATCGATGGCGCGTTGTTTTCTCTTCAATTTCTTATGATGCAACGAAATTGCTTTTATAGTTGAGTAGAGTAAAAACACGCGCACTGATGTGAATGTCTTCCCTTGCGCGATGTTTCCTGATTTTTTCAAGAAAAGTATTATTCACCCCCGAAAAATGAATACTTGGAGTTCTTTCAAAACTAGGGATTGGCAATATTTATCGATTCATCGGAAATGTCGATTATTTTTTTCAACAATTGATGATTTGCGATCGATATCTTTACGTTCCGATGAATTTATTTATGATTTTTATCTGATGACATCGATACCTTTCAATCACTATCCGATCGGAAAATTGTTACTCAACAATTTCCGGACGGTTTCCAATATGATATCGTTGCCGTAGAATCAAAAGGGCGTAAGTGCCATTGTTTTCGGTGAATGAAAAAAGGGCGAAAGTTAGTATTCTTATGAAAAAGTGAGCGTAGATTCGATTTTTGTAGATTTCTAAAAAAATGGCACTTACGCCTTTTTGACTCTAGGATGACGATATGATTACGTATGGACATACAGATATGGGTTCATAATTTACTGCCCATAATTCTTCATAAAATATGATTTTTTTGATAATTCGAGTATTTTGATTTTAGACACGTTGAAATTGTACTCAACTTTTATGAAGAAAATCACTTTTCTTCTAACTCTGTTCATGCGAAAGGCTTCCGAATTTCCTTCAAATTACGCAAAAAAAAAATTTCGATTCTTCTTCTTCGATTAATCGATCTGTGAAAGTTGACTAGTTGGAGCACCGATTATTTGGAAGTCGATATTTTTCATCAACATCGCTCATCCCTATTCAAAATGGCATTTACGTCCCTTTAATTCTACGGTGACGATACAGATCAATTTCGCCTTTCACCAAAAGTTTGATAAAACAGTTTGTATATATGCATTAATTTATTCTGAATAAACAATGTAATTTTTTTTTTGCCTCAGTAGAATATTCAATCAACTGTAAATTTATACTAACAGTTCTGCGAATATTTTTTTGAACATATTATATTTTCTCT
Source organism: Aleiodes sp. PSUC_FEM 10030003 (assembly GCA_018902275.1). Lineage (NCBI taxonomy): Eukaryota > Metazoa > Arthropoda > Insecta > Hymenoptera > Braconidae > Aleiodes > Aleiodes sp. PSUC_FEM 10030003. Next base: position 19,476 of record JABSMS010000330.1, read on the forward strand.
GCGGCAGCAAGAAAAATTCTCACATGAAAACAAGAAAAAAAATTCAACTATATTTTTCATTCCATTTCAATTTTCCCGTAATAATAGTGATTCTATTCCCAAGAAATTATGCAAACAGCAGTCACGAGGATAATCGCGTTCCCCCACAGTGCTTTCATTATTCGATGAATCGCCGTGCATATACACGAAGTAATGTTGATTTGAGGTTAAACACGTGGCCAAAGTGGGCCAATTACATTTCCATTATTGTAATATACAATTCAATAATAATAAATATCAGGATATTGAATATTCATAAATAACAAAATTCATCAGAGACAGTTTGCTTGAGGGTTTAGAAAGTTGAAAAAATGAGGATAAACCGAGAGTAAGGGAGTAAGAGAAGAGACAGAAGTGGGTGAACGGAAAATCACTTATCGTAGTCATAAACTTGCAATGTTTACATTTCATTCGTCGAGGTATATACTGATATTCGTGGTTACCCCGTCCTATAGTCTTCTCTTTCTCTCTCCCCCCATTCCTCCATCTTGTACGTATAACCAATCGATTCAAAATGCGAACCACCGAGTTGCAAGAGCCTCTTGAGATATCGGTAGACACCTGCCGATAACATCACTTGGTATAGAGACACCAAGCCCTCCACAAAACCAATGGATACAGAATCCATGGTTGGTTTGTGTTATAACCAATGTATATATACTTTGTGTGTATCTTGAAATAGCCACAAATAGTAAATGTACAAGTTCTCTCTTTCACTCTATAGTTCTGTATTATACAGGAAGTTTGAAAGGAAATGCAAGGGAAAATCGAATGAAATAACTCGTTCTGCAATGTCATCTTTAAAAGAGATGAAAGAAACTGGAGTGATACTGATAAAACAGTATGATATTGGATTTATATCGAGGGTCTAAAAGCAGAAGGTCGTATGTGCAAAACTTCCTTTCTCATTTTTTGAGATTCTACATCTTTCGACCCTTTCAGAGCAGCGATATGATTATTATCATTTGTGAATTCTTTTTCAGAATCCAAAAATCAAGAATAATTTGTCAATTGATTCTAGTACTGTGATATTTTCGCGATCGGACCCTTTTCAGGATGAAATCTCAGAATTCAAATGATTCAACCCACATGGAGTAGCTCATTACCCAACGCTGAACAACCTTTTCTACAAGACATATGGATGTGTTAACACTTCTAACCGATTGTTTTATGTTTGTCGAAGAGTTTTTAAACATTTCTAATTATTTTTATCGGTCAATTTATAGATGGCGTTCTGAAAACTGGTCATATATGCGAAAATTTTTCGGCTTCCTATGTAATGGAGTCACATCTCACACCTGTTTACTACCGACAGATATCGTTACTTGTATCAATTTCAAGGTTTCAGACTTCAAAGGTTTTAGCGCCTCGTGGAGGTTGAATTTTTTTAGTTCTTTCACGACTTTGAGAACAACCACGGTTCTGTTTACGGATTCAGGGGTACGATGGGCTTTCATTCTTTTTTATTCCTTGTTTCCATTTTGGTGTAACAACGAAGATTCAAAAACAAAATAGAAATAATGAAAACGTTAACCCAAAAATTGGATATTTTATATGCCTGAATGGCCAGCATAACAAATTTGTCACTAATATTTCCACACCCTCAGTTCGGATTATTATTCTCCTGCAAACAAAAATCTTCAAAACTTAGTTTGATCAGTCAAGCTTTCTCTACACAATTCTCTCGAAAAATATTTCGAACATGGCTATTAAGTTACTTTTTTGGATAATGAACCGGCAGCAGATACGAGCGTTGTAAAGTTTCGCTATAACGTTGTTGACATATCAACAAAATTCTTATGTTTACGTTCGAAGATAGAGCTATCCCAGCGTTTGTGGTTCTATCTAGTATAGAGTGATGGAACTATGAAGTGGCCTGTCCGCTATATCGTCTTGACGCTTTTAACAACGGGGTCAACGTGAACGTAGCAAATTTGCTACGATGGCAGCTAAAGCGTTAAACTTGCACATTATGGAATAGTCCTCTAAGTGTTTCCAATAAATTCGTTTTTGTGTTGAAGCTTTTTGTTGCTATTTCCAGATATCTAAAGGTTATAGATTTGAATCCTTTCCTATTTTTATCACAAATTCAATTCTTTGGGAAATTATATAAATGAAATGGAATTTACATTAACCCTTTTTCCGCCTTGAATGAAGCCTTCCTTTACTCTTAATTAAAACCTTTCTTTAGGCTTCATTCGCTCTTTTGCCTCTTACGGTCTTGATTGAACTAATTCCATATTTTTTCATGGACAATCATCCTCCTCACCTGATATTCTTTGTTATTTTTTGAAAATAATGGGGTTCCAGATGGAATTTATCCAATTTATTTCAGGATACTTGTTCTTTGTATCCCATTCCACTCCGCAATAGAGGCAGATGAGGCTAACGTGTCTGTCGACTAAAAATTCAATATAGAATTGCTTGAATGGTCCTACTAAAACAGCAAGGAAAAAATTATGTAATTTTCTTTTTTTTCATTTCGAAAAGAAATGGGAAAAAATGAATTCCCCTTTAATTTCGAAAAATAGTAAGTTTCCATTTTTTCCTAGAAATTTCTTCGGAACATCATTTTTTTCGATTTTTTTACTCAGTAATTCAATTTCAAAAATATTCCAAAAAAGTTATTTCCTCCAAAAAAATTTAAAAATATTAACGAAGTTTCATTCTACTCTATCCCTTCCTAAGATTATTAATAAACAGAGAACTCAACCCCTGCACTTTTGGCGATGAACACAGCGAAATATTTTCATTTCACCACGAACCAAATGCTCTGAATGTTCGAAAATTCATCCAAACTCTCACCGCCGGCGCGACTCAAGTAGAAAAAAAAGCGATAAAAAAAAGAAGGGTGAATTAAAAGAAAGGGAAAAAACCCGACGAAAAAGCCCCAAGTGCTCTAACCTTAACGCCGAATCCCCTTCGGTCTCATGCACGCACCTTTCTTCATACTTCTTCTTTGCCCTTCCCTCCGTTGCAGCCAACAATATCACGCATGGAAACCCTGCCCCATTGTATTCCTCCTGTTGCTCGCGCAGGGAGGCCTCCTAACACTTCTTTCTTCCATGTGTGTACTCAACTCATTGTCGTTTACTAAGAGACGCCGATGGTAGTTTTTTTTCTCATAAAAACACATCTGTGTATATATTCATTCTTTCTTTATTCCCATAACGTTAGTTATCACGTGAATAGAGATAATGATTTTTTATTTTTTCGTGTATAATTGCTCACGGCCAATTATTAATAGAACAAGATAAAAATTTTATTATTCCAAAGACAAATAATTCTATTGAATTTTTAATAACACAAAGGAGATTCAGTTACTCCATCCTTTCTACTTATTCACATTTTTTTCCTCCTCAATCTTCTTTGTCTCCTCTCTATTTTCTTCTAATTGTGAATACGAACGAGCCAGTGGTAGTGGCAACGAAAAAAAATAATCGCTCAACGCACAGAGGCCTACGACGTTAGGCAATTTTTTTTTCTCCTCTCTCTCTCCTTCGCCTTTCTTTCCCACCAACACCAATTTTTCAATTCGCCATCTTTCTTCCTGTGAAGTCTCGACGGTTTCTTATATTCTCTCATACGATGCTCACCACGAAACATTTATACGCGCGTTAGACACACACACACACACACACACACACAGATCCAACTCGACTTATTCGAATGTTGCAAAAGATAAATATGTGTGAGCACGTGTATATAGGGTGGAGTTTAACATCGAAAAAAAGCCACGGCGGGAATCGTATACACAACGGAGCGTGGATCACCGAATGAAACCGACTAAAACCGACGTCAATGCCCGAGTATCCCCGAAAATAACCGAATAAAAACGAGTTGCCGGTATTCACAGCCGGCTACCGCCCCTCCATTTGCCTGCATCTGTAGTTGAACGATTCCATTCCGTGCGGTATCCTCTCTCCATATACCCAATACATAAAAACACACGCACACAATGGCAAACAACAGTTTCCCCTCTCTTTGTCCTCTCCCACTCTCTCTCACTTCAGCATAACGTCATTCCCTCGGTCACAAAACCCAACGGCTCTTCCGCCATTTCCCTCTGCGTCTCTCTTCATCCCCACTACCGAACAAAATTCACTACTCGCTCTGTTCGCCTCTCATCCCCCCTTTCTCCTTCACTTCTCCCTCCCCTCATCGTCCCTTCTCTACTACCTGCCTTTGTCGCGACTCGTGGCAAAGTTTTAGCGTCGTTCTACTCGTGGCGTGCCTACAACTTAGCCGCATCTATTACGCGCACTTTTTCTCGTCGGTACGGCGATTTTCTTTAAAAAAAAAATAAAAATAAGGATAAATAATAAATAAAGAAAAATTTGCTTTGTTATTCTCATTTCGGTCTGCATTATTAGCCTCTTTTGTGCTATAATAACGTCGATTAATCAGTGAATTTAATTGTTTCTACACAATTTTCTTTTTCTTTTTCTTTATTTCACCGGTTTTTCTTTCAACACATACACACAAGCATATAAAGACTCATTTGAAACGGCATTTCTTTTCATTTGAATTATCGAGCCGTTTTCATTGGACAAGAGAGCAGACATTGCATCTGAAAATTGCAGCAAAGATCCATTAAGTTTATTAATTCCAAACAAAAGCAGTTAACAAACCGTATCATAACCTCAAAAAGTTTTGAGTTCGATTACAAGTTGACAGACGCGAGTCGTGCCTCGAGTTCTCTGACGTCTCACTTTCTTGAATTGTGTGACTGTGTGTGTTATTTCATCGTTGTCGTCATCATCAAGCTACTTCCCCCTTCGGTGTGTTCTTTCTATTCAGTCAGTTGAGGCGTCGCTACGACGAGTCTCGCACGTTTTACGAGTACATACAAAACACGTTGGAAAAAATTCGTTTAATGTCCCTTTGAAAAATAATCTTTTTTATTATTTTAAAAAGAACAAAAGTTTAACGTTTATTCTACGAAAATACGTTACTCGAAGTATTTGAGATTTTTAAGTGTCTCGTGGAACAATAAAATTTGTATATTTCACGTTAATATTTTTTTATTGGTGAATAGTGGATTGTGACTTGTGGGGAAAAACAAGTGAATTTTCGCTGGAATACCTATCAAGTTTATTGGTGCGTATAAATTTTGTTTAATTGAAAAAAAATTAAGTACGAGGCATACATTGTCTATAACAATTGGAGGAATGGAGTGAGGAAAAAATTTATAAAAAGAAAACAAAAAAAGCCGGCATGCAGCCGGCATGGTTATGGAGGCGCATGTCCGGTATACGATGCGATTTGACACGATGTTGCTCGTTCTGTATGCGCAACCGCACACACGCTTTTGAACGTGACTAAAAAAAAAACGGTTACAAATAATAATCGCAATTATTACTAATTTTCTCTTCTATTCACTGAGCACGTAGCTAAATTATTTTCCGTCAGTTATTTTTAATATTTATCAGACTAATTTAATTCTGAGACTAACTTCAAAAAAAAGATAAAAGCGATGAACAAACGGGAAAATTCGGAGCGTCAAGGTCACATCCAACGGAAATATTTATTCAACTATTGTCAACAATCTTGTATCTGAATCTATTCAAACTTTCTAGGTTAATCTATCGAATTCTTACGAATAATTTTCCGGGTCTGTATTCATTGATATAATGTGTGTTTTCGATTTTATTCAATATTTCTTAATTCTCGAGGTGATAAAGTTGATTGTCAGGGAAATTTGAGACTGAAAATGATATAGAACAATCTTTGCCGGAACAATACTTCTCAAGTTATAAAAAAAAAATTCTTTAAAATTCTTATTTTAGTAATACGAAATAACGTTTTTTTTTCTTTTTTTAATTTTATTCATAACCCAGTAATTATTGCTCCAAAATCGATCCACCGATGGCATTTTCCAGCTCAAATTCCTCTGTTAATCCAATGAAATCATCAATTCTGTTTGCAGTCATCATTATTATCATTCTCTCCTTCTTAATGAAGAGAAAAAAAATTCTCAATTAATACCTCATCCCAATGAGAAGAGACACTGCGACCCTCTTACAATGTCGTTGCTCTTGTGCGAAGGCGGGTAGGTGTGCCTTCACGTAAATTTGCTCAGTAAAGCACACACACACATACAAATACTACTTTCGATAACATAATACGCGGGAAGAGGAGCTTCGTAGATTGACCGGTAACTCAGTTTCATGGAATCAGCAAGTTTGCATCAATGTGTGTGTGTGTGAGTGGTTTCGTATACCCGGTTTTATACCTCCAACACTAACACTAAAACCGTTTGTATAGACACGCAACTAGACTCGAGACACTAATGAAAAATTTCCTTAAAAATTTGCAATTCTCGACGCGTTCACTTCTAAATTTTGCACATTGCATCATTTTTTAAAATTCTTCTTGATAATTTTTTTCTTATTTTAAAATTACTCCAACATTTTATCCTCATGTTTCTTCAGCTACGTCGTTTCTTATTCCATTTGATAGACACTCAGTCACGGAGGGAATAATAAATAAACGAATAAAAAAAAAAATTGTAGCAGTGATCCACTGTGTGTGATACAGGCAAATAAAGATTTGCAATTTCTATCGTCAACCGGTTTTCACAAATCCCTCTTTCTTTGTCTCTGGCTACTACAACCCCCCCCCCCCTTTCTACACTAAGGTACTTCTAACCTTTTGTTCTCTCATGCACAAGACGCCCTAACTATTCGTCCTCCTTTCAACCGTGCTTTTTTCTTTTCATTCTCTTTCGATATATAAGTTTTTTTTCATTCATTCTTATTTTTTAATTCTAGGGGCATGTACTGCTTTGAATATGTTGTTTTCCTCCCTTACTCTCTCTCCACACATACTAGAAAATACCACGTAGCTTCGAGATATTTAAAATGAAAACTCGTCTTGAAATATTCTCCGAAGTTTTCCATTCATTCTTGAAAATAAAAAAAGCGAATTTCACATTCTCGTTGTGTACATTCATTCCTCAATGTTAGTTTTTTTAGTCTTTTTTTTTGTTTTTCCATCGAAAATAAAATGCTCATTCCATTGCAGTTAGGAACAACGGAATCAATAACCTCAAAATACAAACAGGCTATTATAATTCAATTTACGTAGGGTAAATACACCAGTGAATGAACTTCCACGTTGAAATTGAAACATTTAGATGTACTTTATATTCATTTGTTCATCCACTGACGCTCGTTCATTCACTGGTGCATTTATGTGATAAAAATTCTTATAGGAAATTCTTCTCATCAGAAATTGGGTTGGAATTGCTCTTGTAAGATGAATTCTTAGTGGTTGAGGATAAAAGAAATTATGACTTAAGGGGTAACGAAAGCCCGAGTATTTTCTCGATGTTAAAATTAATTACTTATTTATAATCCTCAATTTCTCTGAAGAACAAGAGTTGGAGTTGCTGCGTTATGAGGGTACACATAGCCTGCAACTCTTAGTTCTCAAAACATAGATATTTATAAATGAACAATTGGTTTTGAGAATTAGAAAACGCATTATGTTCCGTTACCTCTTGAGGCGAAATATTTCAGTTATATGCATTTTGTTTTAAGCACCTTAGAAGGCACGTTTCCACTCCGAGGTGTTCTCAACGAGGCTAACTAAAGATTCTTCATCCAAATAGAAACAATCGATAGGAAAAACTGCATTCGAAGTATTCATACATCGACACAGAAAACTCAAATTTCATTAATAAGCATGAAATTCGTTCTGAAAATAACAAAGATATTCTAGAGATTGATTTTTGTTCAGGGAAATAAGACTAATAGTTCCTATAAGATAATTTCGACAGAAACTACAGGAACTTGAAGGAAAAATTCTTGTTCGTCGAGAATCAACTTTTATGGAATAGGGTGATTAGACAAATAAATAAATGATTGAGATTATTTATTCCTTCAAAAATCATTAAAAATTTGGTAATTAGGTGAATGGAAGATAATATTAATCATAATTCATTTAAAGTTAATGTTGATTAGAAAAAAAATTAAATAAGCATCGAAGTGATCATTTCTTGCAAACTTTTGCGTTTAAGTAGAGAACAATCACTGACAATAATACTGATGATCATTATTCAATTTAACAATAACCTTTGTTTATTCAATGGTACCTGTGCATCTATTGGCTCGCTCATCCTATATACAATTCACATTGCAGAGAATGCAATTACATTATCATTCGTGCTGCTCTTTGAATTATTTTTTATGGAACTATCGAATTGTCCGCGATCTCTTCAATTTTAATTCTTGTAGCCTTGAAAATTATGAAGCTTTAAATTCAAATTTTATTAAGAATTGTTTCATAAATATTTCGCTTTTGGAGAAAAGACCTAAGGGATACCGTAAAAAATAAACCTCAATTAATTTTTAAGGAGCGTTTATGTTCCCCTCTGCAATGGGTTCCATAAAGTTCTTACAGACATTCTATGGAGAGTTTTCACACGTGCAATGTAGAAACTATAGTAATCAATGAGACAGTCGATTGCTTGGTAAAAGGAATCCTTATTAGGTAAATGAGAGGAATGCGGCGAAAGGGAAGCTATCACCATCGCGGCATGTCAAAGACCACATCAAATCAATGAGAAAATACAGAATGATGAGATGTGTAGCTTTTGTTTGAAGAAATGAATTAATAAGTTGAGGGATCAGCTCAAATTCGTTACTTATAAACACTTTTTTTCTTACCATAAAATCCATTTTTGTTTTATTGGAAATTGTCGTCTGAGAAATGTCATATGGTAAAAAACAACTTCAGGGAAACGCTTCAAAGAAAACTAAGGAGAGAATTATGGAATTTCTCATAGGAACTTTTTTTTATAAGAAAAGTCTCAATTTGTTATAAAGAAATCTCCTATAATTTTATTTCAAGTAATTTATAAGAAATCTTTATTTTTCACTTTGGAATTGTGTTTATATTATTACTCATTAGTATTTCTATGGCTTTTTACCCTTCCACATTTGACTTTCCCCTTCTTTACGTGTACATAGTCTCCCTCGTAACAAATGGGTCTCAAAAACTATAACTATAACTAGATCTAGAACAAAGTTGGCTGAGCTGACAGTTAACATATTTCAAGCATAAGAATTATTTTCATAGTTTTTTCTACAACAACTTCAGGAAGAGTTTTCATAGAATGTAAAAATGATAAACACTTATTCAATATCATAAACTTTAGATACTTGTTTTGTCGGAAATTGTCATAAGAAATATTACATTGTAGGGAAAAAGCTTGGAAGAATCCTCATTTTCAACATAAAATTATAAAATCATTAACTCCTTTCGTACAGAAAAATTTCATTTAAGAAAATGGAATTTCTTAAGATCTCGGCTGACATGATCTTTTTCAAAGGAATTTTTCTCACGATATTTCTATAAGAATATTCATAAATGTATCTTTGTAATTGCGTTTCTAGGTTAACTATACATTTGCGACTTCAGAAATAAACTATCCAATTGGAATTTCAATCATCTTGAAATATTTAATTGAGTAATTGAATATTCAATCGTTAGTCGATTGTCAAAATGAATTTTCCGCCACGACCACAAATCAAAATTAATTAACCAAACATCAAGCACGAAACATTCCCCCAAAGTTTACAAATGAATAACGTAGCTTGTAACGGAAATCTCTCTCGATCAATACTTCTAATGAAAAAATAATTTCGATCTTATCAAGTGAAATATGATAAACCCGACGCCATATTAAATATCGCGTCTCCTCTCCAAATATTACAGGAGATCCCATGAAGAGTGAATTCAGCTGAGCGTGTCTTGATTCCCGCCGAAAGAGAAAGGAACACGAAACAAAGACAAATGAAGCAAAATAATAAAAGAAATATATACAGAGGTGATTCGCGAGAACGAAGGTTAGACGCTTCGAGTTTAGCCTTCGTACGATAGCCGTCTGTCGTGCATTGGGGATATACCTGCTTCTCCGCCGTCTCTCTTTTTTTTCCCAGCGAAGATTCCTGCTCGAAGATAGGTTGTTGGGTCTCTCCCATGTTCGGAAACCTTCCTTCGCCATCGTCGCGCTCAACTTCGCTACACTCTCTTCCCCTCCCTTTCTGTTACTTCCCCCTCGACTGCCCCTCTTCGCCCTTGCTCCTGTTTCTCATTGCCCCTTCTCTCCCTCTCTTGCTCTTCGAGGCTTCCCCCTTTCGTTGCCACCCCATCTGGCTGCCAACACAAGGCGAAAGTACGTGCCAACCACGTGGAGAGTCACTAGTTGCGCATTCTCAAGGTTAAGCGATTTCTACATTTCGCACTTTCCCAGAAATTTCATCAATGTTAGACTCGTTATTTGCTAAGTTATATACATATATTTTTGAGGAATTTCGGGTTGTGTAATTAACGAAGCATAATGGGAATTTATTTAATAATAATTCAACGTTTCTTTTATTTCTTCTTTCAACGAAAATTCAGTAATTTTTAGTTACGCGGTCATGGTCTGCTGGAACTGTCCCTCTCGTAACCTTGAACGACTGAAACTCGTTTTCACGAACAACTTCGCGTACACTTTGTATAGAATTACGGTCGATGATTTTTTTTTTGTTTCATTTCTCTTTTTGTTCATTCCTTTTTGGTTTTTGCTTTTGACGGCGTTCTAAAGGTTCACATGTCTTTTTCTGTAAAAATCCGTTGCCTCTTTGGAGAAGTTCAGGTAGTTTTAGGGACTAGTTTTTCGGTTGAGATACTTGTTTTTTTTTTACTTCACAATTTAACAGTGGAATAATACTGAATTGAGAATTTATGGAGCTACCTAAAATTTTCATTATACTGAGAGAAAAATAATTGTGATTCTACTTTCTACCCAAGATTCATAGTTTCGTTCAGGTATAAACACTTTGAAGAGATTATTCCCAGATAATACTCATTAACTTGGAGAACAAATGGGATAATAAAAGAAAAAGGCAAATTTCCTTGTGCTTCATGGCATTTTCCGAAGTCCCTTTGTGATGAAAGAATTTGTAGGTTCCAACGGAATTGTCTGAAGCGGACACATCGTATTCCGCAGGTGCTTTTGTCTGCAGCAGCTGTCTTCTATTGAAGGTTCTCATTGAAGTATCTTCAAAGATATTGCAAAATTTTCAAACTTCAAAAAGATACAACTGAGATTCCATATTCTTCACGTTTATTTGCTTCTTTCCTTTGCCTTTACTCATAGTTTTATTCTATACTTCTCTCGCCATGTGTCACGAGAGAATTCGTTTTTCATTTCTTTTTCAACATCTCTTCTCAGATGTCATAAAAATGCACGTCTGCATGGGAGAGACAGAGGCAACCGGAAACGACGCAAAACTCAAATAAACTGCGTAGTCGCATATAAACAAAATTCAGTGGGAATAAGTTATATATTCGCGCCAATTAAGATATTTTGGTAGTTCCGATCGAGGTTGTGTCGGCCATTTTCTGGTTTGGATGAATGCAGAGGTGTTGATAAAAACGAATAAATAATTATCCAATTATTTTAAAAGGGAGTGGAATTATACATAAAACAGTAATGAAACGGAATGTTTCACTTTTCATCCATTTTGAGCTTAATTTATGCGCAATTATTGAATCTTGCCTCGCAATATATTTATGTGAATTCAAGTTTTTTTTTAATTTAAAATGAAAAATATATTTAAGCGATGTCCGATAATAATGAACACATGAGACGAATTGATGGAATAATAAATGACAGAATGAAAATAATAATGAATTGAGAATAATCATCAATTTTAACTTAGCATGAGTTCCCTGCAAGTAAAAGATCTGGCTTCATTAATTTCTTCCAATCTCAAACGTTTATACAGATTTGTTTTCGAATAAATCTAACATTTGTATAGATGTGATATTCGCCGGTAATAAATTCCGATTAATAATGCTGTGATTAGGTAAGAACCTTCATGATTCGGTTCTACCGAGGATTATCAATAAATCAGTTCTGTCAATATTTCTACGCAAAGCCCTCGTTGATTTACACAACGAAGAAAATGCATGATGAAAGCATATCCATCATCTCAATATTTCCGAAAAATGTTCGCACGAAATTCCACAGATAGCTCATTGATCCCGAATTCCATATTCATTCATTACTATCTCCCACTCTAAAAAATAAATAATTTCGCCGAAAATTATTGAGAATGTAATTCCTTCTTTTAAATTCAAAGCGATGTGCTGGGTGACGTCATAACTACCAGAATACCGCAACAGTGAGGAAATTCAAACTGTCAAATCGATGACCTAAAAGTGATTCATTAAAATGTTTTCTCTATAAATTTTTTATCATTATCCTTTCACATTATGAATTCTCATATAATGAGAAAACCATTTGACCACGACGAGTCACTGCACGCCATTGGTGACACGTAATATCACAAAGCAATTGCCCCCTACGTTAACAGAATCGATCGATAATAATTTTTATAATGGACGAAAACATTTTTTCATCCTTCTTTTCTCTATGTTTATTTCATATCTCTCCATCATGTTTCTGTATTTTTCCAGAATTTCGCACCGCTCAGAATTAAATTCTTATTTTTTTCATCATCATCATCTTCCCCTCTCTCTTCTGTTCAACTCCATGATATTACAAACAGTTTTATTTTTGGTAACGTCGCCACACAGTGTGCCTCAATCGGATCGAAGACATATTAACATGGCCCCCGGGGCCACACTAACACAATCTCCATTAATTCTGTCATACAACCGAATTTTTTTAACTTCAAAAAATCCCGAAATTATTCCCTTTTAAATTCATCATAATTGCCAAATATTCCATTATTTCATCCGAAGATCCTTCAATCATTTCTCTCTATTACCAAGGGAGCAGGAGAATTTTTCGCCAAGAATACTCCGCAAAGCTACTGCGCATGCGCACTGCAACACAAAGAAGATTGGGGGCTTTGGGTGAAACACAAAAGGAGGATAAGGGCCGGCTTGAATACTTACCACCTGCTCGGTTTTTCGAAGAAATACCGAGGACAATGTGAAGCGCTGAGGAATTTGGCTCAACACTTATAAAGAAAGTGAAGTTTAGATTAAAATAAGTAAGAGAGCAAAAAAACATATGAATTGAATATAAAAGTGAATTTGCGGATGGACCGTAACCGATCGAGCAGCATCTGTAACTTTTTCCTGTTCTCCAAGGCCATACAATTCAAGTTTCTGTCCTTGTTCAGTAAAGCCTTGAGGCGTACAGTGACATGAGAAACTACTCTGTATATGTGTATGTGTTAGGTTATGTGTGTGTGTGTGCACGTGTGTATCTGTGGAGACGCATGCGTGCCGCTGTAAGTTTGCCTTCAATTCTTATTTAATCACGTTATATTGCCACAAACTAAACAAAGTCTGAAAGTATATACAAAACAAGTTGAAAAATCGATAAATAGCACTATCGCATGTCAGTGACTCTCACGGAACAAGTTTAACGGTAGTGCTTGTTATTTTTACCTCCATTTTTTTTCCATCTATTCATTTTCAATCGACAATTAATGTGTTCTACAATATAGATGACTCACGTGGAGGGATTTATCAACTTTGCACTGAATTGAATGGTTAACGGTATGAATTATCTATGCAATAATGGACTTATTAGTGAAGGTTTTCTCAGGGATTTCTCACGATTAGAATCTATTAATAGAGAATTTCTTTAGTCAGCGATTTCTTCATGTGAATCATTTGCTTTTGCTCGATAGAAACTATTTCGATGCAGCGCTTTTGTATATTGTCTCTAGTCTATTACTAATTACGTACATCCGCCTCTTTAGATCGGCTCCAGCCGTCAGCCGGATGAAGAGAATAGCATCAATCCCTACGAGGAATTAACAATCACTGTATATAAAGCGGCTTAGCTATTGGCGAGATGAAGAGAATTAGCTTAGGTGAAATTTGTAGTTAACCATTAATCAAGCTGATTCGTTAATATTAAATGGAGATATGTTTTAATTATGTTTCATTTCGATTATGGCGTCATCCACGAGACTTTGATCGGATTTAAAAGGAATTTTCCATGAAAAGCATTCTGAATTACTTACGCTGAAAGATAACTTCTAATGTTTGAGAGCTTTGTTTCTCAGAGTGAGAATCGGTTTGAGGAGTTGATTTCTCGCGAGACTTTGTGAAGGATTCTGGAGAATTTCCAAATGAAATGATATGTATTTTCAGTTTGAACGCAAGCGTTTTGATTCAACGAGACAACTCGACGTGGTTTACAACCAACAGCCAACACCCAGAGAATAGGTGTCTTGGATCAAGTCTAAGTGAGGGTTGATTTAAGCCGACCGGTAATTCTTGATTCAAGACTATTATGAATTCGAATCAAGAAATCAGCCAAGCCGGGACAACGGCCTGATTCAGCCTCAAAAAAGACTCGGTTCAAGCCTCAAAAAAAAGCCTTATCTGTTCTAATTCCACATATTTGTCTGTTTATTTATTATCATCTTGAAACCATGACGAAAAAAAAACAAACTTCCTACACGGTTAGCAGTTCCGAAATCAATTCGCTCCACTGTCGATTGCCAATAACCATTATGCGTGACGTCATGCGCGGACTCTGTGCGCAATAAACATTAACTGCGACATAACCAATTTTTATTCAGTTGCCTCTGGTTTTCCCGCCCATTCCAATTCCTCGGGTTCATCCACGATGAGCTATTTCTATCACTGTCATTTGTCATTGTATCACGTTTTAGTATTACACAAATAGCCGAAAAATTTGTTAGCTCCACGTAGCGAATAAAACTTCACCAAAAACCCAATTTTATTATAAAATGAGTAGTTACGAAAATCCCCGTGAAAAATAACAATTAAATCCGTTTTTTTTCAACATCAAAACTTTAATAAAAAACGAATGAAATAAATCAAATATTTTACGATTCACAGACCTCAAAAAAAAAAAATTATTAAAAAAGAAAAAAACATTGATAGCTCACAATTTCCGAGTTTATAGTGGCCGTTATGATTTTTATTACAACTAAAAATATGAAGAGAATGACAATAACAATTTGATGAATATAACGTCATTTAATATCCTTATGATAAGTCAATGAAAAATAATTCACTCATTTTATTCGTCATTGAAGTACGTCAATCACTCGGTTCTCAGCTCAAACGGAAATGGCTCCACTGGGTACTCATGTTCGCTTTTGCGATTCTTTTCGCTTCAACGAATTTCTTATCCCTCGGACTCTCACTCTCTTCCTCTTGTATATGCTTTCTATTTCATCCGTTGGGAATTCGGATGAGTACAAGGGCAAATGACTCCCATGGGCTCCATTCAACAAGGCCCATCGCCTTACCCGTGATCTCACGAGATATCAAGTGATGTTATTTTTTTCATTATTTTGTAATCACACGTATACAGATTAACGTTAAATACAAAAACAATTTTTTTGTGAAAATTGTGGAATTAAGAAAAAGAAAATATTAACAAAAGAAAATAATCACGCTATTTTTTTTATTGAGTGATGAGCTCATGCAGATGAAACAGTCTCTTTGATACTTACGTCAGGGACACAAAGTCATGAAGTATTCAAGGAAATGAAAATGAGAGGAATGGAAAGATGAGTCTTGAGACCATAAATAAGAGAAACATAAACCGAAAATAGGGCCACTACTGTGCTCTCCGTGTTCCTTTATTTTTCATTTTTACCTAATGCACTATCTACGTCCCAGCAGTATGCCAGTTAACGTAGAGGCCAACCATCGCCCGTCAATTGACAATTAGGTGTTCATTCCCCGACGGGGTCAATTGTACCAACACACACACATATGAGACTTTAGTCACCGTTAAATTTCATAGTTTACTCACGTTTTATCCGCGAAAATTACTGTGTTCACACACGCACGAATATGATGAAATGGTTCGATTTGTCGACACACGTATCACTTCGAATTTCATAGTTTTTTTTTTTCATCAGTCCAGTACGGAAGAGATGAAAAGAATGGATGAATATCTTGATGTTTGAGATTTTTCGGGGATTTTCAAAATTTTGAAAATTCCATTGGATAGCCAGGGAAATTCAAACTGAAAAATCGTATAATAGAATCGATTTTCGATTAATAATTATCGAGATAATTGAAAGGCAGGATGAGACAAGTTTCAGCAAATAAGACAATTTTTTTCCGTACTGTACTGGAGATAACTGCACTATGCGCCATTAAGAGAAACGTGGAAGAGCGCAACTAACTGTACGATTCGGAATTCGAAGTTCCCTGGAATTGTTGAATCTAACGAATATTGGAGAAAATACAAAGGGCGTCCTCATTCGCAAAGGCTGATGTATGATTTCATTTGGTTCTTCTGATTCGAGTAATATGCGCGACATTTTTACAGACCTAGCAAAAAATTCTCGAAAACAATTCAAAAATTTCCCCTCCCCCCCAAAAAAAATTACTGAACAAAATAAATGAAATTATTACAGGAGTATCTTGCAGCTCCAACATCATTAAAATTCGCCTCCTGTTGGCGTTGATTTCGACGTCACCCGAAAAATTTCCTATTTTCTCGGGATGTTCATGAAGACGCATGCAATTTTTACCGAAGCATCGTAAAGTTCTCCAAAATATTCAAAACATCAATACTTTTCGAGAAAAACAATTGTCTTCCGTATAACTTGGGAAACATCAATTCGGCAAGGATTGTATCACATCACTTCCCGCCTAAAAATTTTCTGGCTATCCACCGGGATCATCGAAATCTCCAAACTCCAAAAACTTCATCACAGAACTTTTTCAACTGCCTGTACTTACATACGGATGTTGGGTGAGCCGCGTATATAGTAGTAAGGCACGCACAGTCTCCCCAACAACGAGAATCCCGGGTTTATACACACAGTTTGTACTTCAACAAGTGGTGGTTGCCGGCCGAGCGTGTAGAGAAAACGTATGGGGAGGAGTGAACCCGTTGTCTCGCCTATACACTGAGGCCAAGTTCTTACGAGTTTTCAACAGTTCATGGCAAAAAGAAGATGGAGACAAAACGAAGAAAATAAGAGTGAATAAATATGTGATGGAAATCACCCACACAATGCTAAATAAGCTAACCTGAGATTTCTCGTGTCGAGACATTCAAGGTCAGGGTTACCTTACAATATTCCACGTGCATTATCGTGCCAACATATTTACGCTCACTCATAGCCATGAAATAATTCATTAATGAAACCCCCTCTCACGATCGATCATCTCTAATTTTCTCCTCAATTGTGCTCGTCACGGAATGCTTCATTGTAAATTGAGATTTCAATTTTTCTCACCACTTCAATTCAATTGACACACAGACAGATAATTCATCGCATAAACTTCACTACTGAGTGTATTTTTAAAAAAATCGCAATGGATTATTCTGGTTCATCATTACGATGGAGGCATCGCGTGGAAGGCCTTTGTGAGAAGCGAAAAAGAAAAAATTGAAGAGAGAGAAAAACGAGACTGAGAGAAAGAGAGAAAAAATCGTTATAACTCGAACAAACCGGGGCTAGAACAAAGTTACCTGAGAATGGCGAATGGTTAACGAGACGCGAACTCACCGGACGGGACGCCGGGATGCGCCGATTGTAATTCAAATCGCGGCTCGGTATGTGGCCGCCGTGTACAGTCAGAGTTGAAAGTATTCATTGTGCGTTTTCATTTACTCCCCAGTGGATCTCAAATCGAGGATTCCTGCGAAATTTAATGGCGCTTCTTTTCGAATTTGTGAGAATGCATGCGACAATAATTATTTACTTCTCGAGATATTATCTTCATATTCAGTTATGAAAGTAAGCAACGAAACAACAATAAGATCAAAGAACGTTATTTAAAATTATTTTTACAATAAAAAAAGGCTTCATCTGTCATCAACAGAATTCATAAAAAATATTATTATTTATTAAACGTATCTAAGGCTTTTTTCAAACTTCAAGTTGTACATTTTCCTTGTTTCTTTCCTTAGAAAGGAAATATGCAAATATATTTCTCAATTATTCTTCTATTCATTATCTATGTACATTTTTATCATCTTCGTAAACTATGAATTAATACTCTGTTGCAGTTTCAAGTCAAGTATTCAAATTTATGACAATATTTGTACATAGCGCCTAATGCACATTCTCATAAATCATCAAAATGATCCGAACGTCGAATACAACTCTACCGTTCCCAGTAATTAGTTTCGATGATCCTTCCATCGTCATCTATCGCGAAGCTCTTCGTCACGCTATTTCGCTTTCTATTCTACGTAATTCCTCGATGATGCTCATTCTATGAAAAGAATCATCAGGAATGACTTCATTTCAAGGCCTCACTTTTTCTTCATTCTCTGCGCTGGAAATGATATTTCAATTATATTCATAGTGCTCATTAAATTTCCCCTTCAACCGTAAATACAGCAAAGAGGATTTTACGAGGGATGAAGATTTTCTAGGGGGATCTTGAGGATAGTAAGCCCCGGTGACTTGATACGTGCATAACGTTTTATGGGATATTCTCAACGCTATATGCATACATACCTCGCGCATATCTTTATCAAATGATATTTCTCCTACTTTTTCTCAGCCGAGGCAGAGTAAAAAATACCGCAGATGCTTTCAAATAATTTTAGACCCTCAAGAAGTAGTAAGATGCATCATATAGAATAGGATGTGAATGGTGAAGTGGGATTCACTTCGCACCTAGAGAAAAGAGGCTTGAATTGAGACAAAGTGAAGCTTGGATCCAGCCAATTTTGCCGTTTGATTCCAGCGAATTTACGGTTTCTAATCAAAACTGTGGCATGAACCAACTCAATTTTTGCGACTTAAATTCGCACGTTTTCATGCTTTGCATCAAACAGATTTCGTGGTTTCATGGAATTCGAGGAGCTTGATGAGAAAAACTGTTGCTCCTCAAATCAAGTCGCTTTTACAGCTCAATTCGAGACTTTATTCATAAAAACCGAATTTTCCAACATTTTTCGACGGGTTCTGAGAGAGAAGTATCATAATACTCGGTTACTACTGCGCCACAACACCACCAAGCATTATATTGCATGACACTTCGCGAAAACTACGAAGTGGTTATCCGTTCATTCTCTTTGCGACGTTCTGTTTGTGTCGTCTTTCGACGAAAGTCGACGCTGCTATTTTTAGTATAGCAAAAAAAAGAATACTGGGGGCACACTAAGTGCTGACAAAGTTGTACAGCTGCCCCATTGACGTGACTTCGTTTTATGTTTGAGTAAGCATGAGAGGCATTTGAGAAAAGAGAAGATAGACAGAGAGAGAGTGAAGAAAAAAGGAAAGTTCTCTTTATTCTTTTTCTTCAGATGTTGCGAGAATTTCCTTCACTTTTTAACTCACTGGATGGAAAAAAAATTCATACCCCACCGCGCGGTGCATTTCGCTTGTATCAAATTTGAAACACAAGTTTTGGCTAGACACAAACACAATGCCAACGCTATTCCCTTTTTCTGGATTTTCGCGGGCCATTTTGGGGGAAGGATAAATTTATCGAGCGATACCGCAACATCCGAGTGTCGAAGGTGTCGAGTCGAGTCTGGAAATCCTAAATAACTGATCGTACCCATGAGAATAACCCCTTCTATAATGCAACTCACCTAAACTCTGTCTCTGTCTTTTGTTCATCGTAGAAATTCACCGTTGTCTTCTGGGAGAACCATGAGAGATCTAGTATATATACATTTATATA
>JABSMS010000341.1:0-18085 GCA_018902275.1 Aleiodes sp. PSUC_FEM 10030003
TTATTATTATTATCATTTTCTCTATAGACTCCATTCGGTCGTTTAGGACAATGATGGAAGGCACCCTATCACAATGGAGATTAGTATGATGGCGGTTATTATGACGCAGATCATGATGAAGATCATTTTCTGTGGACAGAAAAGGACATAAAAAATGTTACATGAGCGATTAGTTTTGAATGTTCTAGCCAACCAGGTGAGTTATTAAATTAGATAAAAAAGTTGCATATAATTAATTCATTAATATAGATTATAGAGTATAGATCAATGAAGAGGAAAAGTCTTTGAATAGTAGAATACAATTGTACAAGAATTAGAAATGAAGAAGATAAATAATTATGGAGCAGTGAGAAGAAAGAAGCAAAAGTTTCAAGAAGATAGTCCTGCTTACGGTAGGTTCTTTGATTACATTATTGGGATTTGCATGCTAAAATGATATTTTTATATGAAATACAGTATGATAATAGAGTATTTGGTGTGTGTTTGAATCGAATTCAACAAAGTAACTGAAAAAATTAAAATTCGAGGGTATGAATATCGATTAATAAAATGTGAATATCTGTACAATTTCATAAACTTCTGTCTCAAAAATTGGTCGGATGAACTGAAAGTGTGTTTGAGTGAAAATGTCTATGTAGTACAAATCCAATTTCAAAAACTATCGAACTCAAACACTACATATTAAGTAATTAAAACTACGTAATGTTATTTCTCGGTCACCTGTTACTGTTCCATGCGGTACGAATACTATCATCATCATGTTCATATCTATTGAAGCGTGCGCCTTCTATTTTTCAACGAGGTAAAATTGTGCAGACGAAATTTTTTAAAATACTACTTACTTCGTTTTATAAGGATGTTAGTATATGAAATAACATCATTACTTATGTCTAAAAACATTAAATATATGCTACACATCACTCGTACGTTTTCTATATAAATGACACACACTCCTCTACAACATTTTCACGGAACGATTATTATTATCATACTCCGATTGTATAGACTTAGATAATATTGATAGTAAAGGATTATAGAATAATATCAGTGGCAGCTCCTGAACCCAAAAGTAATTTAAGTAAGCAAATTTTCGTTAATTGCCTCGGAATTATATAAAAATTATTAATATAAGGAGCAGAGATCCAACAGGACTTTGAATTCTCATTTTAGAATTATTTTGCACTTGTCATGGAAGTGATTACCTTGCGAGCCTTAGTTTGATATTCTTCGGCCTTCTTGAGTTCGCCCCTTGCCGAGCCAACATGGTCCCCAGTTTGCGTGACGCAGTATTCTATTCGGTCTATCAAATCCCCCTGCCACACCGCGCAAGTGGATTCAGGGATATAAGGAGGTGGAGGAATTTTATAGAAGTGGTAATCAGAGGAGTCTCATAAGACGAAACGCGCCAGATTTCAATTATTTTTTCATATAGAGCGATGCAACACCAAACATAAATTACCGTTCCGGTTTGAGATATTGCATACAGTGATGAATATATGGATGAAATGAAGACGATTAGAAAAAAACGTATGTTGTCCGATATGGTGATGATCAAAACGTTGTACATATATTAAAATATACAGCACGTGTTCACAGTGTCGAATATTTTTGGTTTTCATCATTACAAACACAAAGATCAAGTTATGATCAGCAATTAGTTTTTCAAGGTTATTGAAGATTAGTAGAGTATTTTACAGAGCAGTAGTGGACAGAGGCGAAACACATACCAGCACAATCATGTTAATAGGAGAGACACAGAGTATTTTTTTTCAATGTAATGCCATTATTATAAATATATTTACATTCATCACAGTGCCGTAAATATATTTATCAGCATTCGTTAATTAATGGCAAAAAAATGGTAGTATTGTGAAGTTTGTTACCAACATATAAGCATCGAACACACGCACATGGATACAAACATTTTTTTTATCATATCACGATATTTATCATGTTTATAACACCGTTTCAGGAAAATGGAAATTGTGTAAAATAGTAATTAATTGAGAAGCATTGAAAAACGTAAGAATATGAATGAAAAGAGGATAATGGTAGACATCGAATACAATGTTTTGAGGGATGATCATGATTTTAAATACAATTCCAAATGAATGAGAGATTAGAGGGGAATGAAAAAAAGAAAATGTGAGGATTTTCAGAGAACGGATGGAGTATTGATGGGTATAGAAGGGTGAGGGAAGAAAAAAAAATGTGACCAATTAGATGCGAATGAACTCAAAAAAAATTTCAATATTTGGGGTGGACTCACCCGTCGTGCTTTGCTTTGATACTTTAGGGCTTTCTTGGTGTCCTGCGTGGCTGTCTGCACATAGTCGACCGCGTGCTCCACGTGGTATTCAATGCGATCTATCATCTCGCCCTAAATTTTTGTTGGTACGCGGCGCAACCCCACCAGCACAGAAGGCAAATGGGTTAGTATTCAGATATACATGTTGATATATATGTTCAATTATTCATAATTAAAATTTTTATGCAAGAGCTTTTGAGTTACGTCATTATCATGCCATTTATTAGCCCATAGATGATTATTATTACTGTTATTTTTACAATGAATTATTCCAGAATACTTTTTTTTTAATTTTAAGCATAGAATCAACGTTTGCAGAATATGTAGTGATAAATTTGGAAATTTTTCTGACATTAAAGAGTTAGTATCACCTATAGAGCAGCGCCGCGACCTACTCTCATAATTACGAGATGAAAAAAAATCATCATTCGTAGAAACAAAGAAATACTATTTCCACGGGTTCACGCTGTTGACTTTGTAAATAAACTCTGGCAAGTTTTGCAGACCCCAGAGTCATTTTTAATGCATTACATTATGTAAGGGCTTTTTCTTATAAAAATTTCAATGAAAAACAGACACTTCAAAAATCAAAATTAGCTATTTGTTTTCGTTACTTTAACAAGAGGATTCTAATTCTTCTATTTATCGATGTCTTATCTAAGCTTTCATTAAATTGGCTGAAAACTCAAAATATTTAGCTTATAATTTGTAGATTGGCTCTACTCAAAGTTTCAAAAAAATTGTTTTTTATAGAGATGGTTATACACCTTACCTGACTTTCAACAAGCATTGCCATATCCATGAACATATCATGTAATTCTCTAATGGAATTTTCTAACTTTATGATGTCTGCGTGACGTGCCTCAATGTCTGCAAGTGTCTGTTTGGCTTGTTGTGTTTCCATAATAATCTAATTATTAGACAAAATATTTTGTATTAATTATATGGAAAACATGATAATCTATGAAAAATTGATACTCTATTTTATTGCGCCAATTTTTCAGATTGCCCAAACTAACTATATCAATCTGATTAAATTTTCAAATAATTCTGAACTATGGGTGAATTCACTTTTCAATAAGTACATACTCCCTGCGTGAATACTGCAGGATTTCCTTGCTCAAGCATCTCCTCAAGCTCTTCATTAGTGGTAGTCCTCCCCGCTGCAAGTCAAAAAAACATATAAATTTTTATGTAAAATTGAATAAGGATATAGGGTGAATGGATTAGTAAATATTTGAGGTGCAAAGATTTCATTAATGAATGACCAATTTATAGAAAGTTTATCCAGGGTGAATTGTCAGTGATTGAAGGAATGGAATTTTATGATAACTGACATATTCGAAAGTTTCATAGGCTCTAGTTAAATTAATGAACATCCTATAGTTCTCTAAGGACTGTAATAGTATATTACGATCCAAGTGCAGAAAAGGAGTTTCTAACAAGTGTGTGAGAGTTACAGCCCCAGTGAAAGGAGAGGCCTGTAATCTCACGACGTAGAAACTACTTCTTCGCATGTGTATGCCATAATATTTTACGGTACTAGTGAGAACAAGACGTTTCTCAGCGCGCGGAGCCAGCGAAAAAGTGTTCTAGCCAGCATAAAAGTTAAATTTCAGTGTTTTAATCATTTTTTCAACGATAAATACGTTAAGTAGTTTGATTACTGGATGACTCAACTGACATAGTCCTTTTAACATGACTTATTCTTTACTGGTGCAGCTCTCCATTTTGGTGATTCAGTAGAACATCCGTCCAACATTGAATGGAAGATGATTGAACAAAATACATAGATTACATGAAATTCACGAAACATAAGTGGGCACTTACTGATTTCAAGTTGTCGTTGTATTCTTCCCTTACATCGTTCCCTATAGTCAGTTTGTGTTCGATTGTATTCTGTCATTACTTCAACAAACTTTCTGGATAATGTTGAATGTTGAGTTTTGCGTATCCTGAGATCCGCGGATGATTTGTTCGTTTGTTCCTCTTGCTCAATGTTTTGTTCTATCACTATAAACGACGTAACACAAAATAGTAAGATAAAAAGCAATTCCATGAATCGGAAATTCAAAAAACTAACCCTTTAATTTGGCTCGAACTTTGTTTGCAGACTTCTTGATGTCGGCCATAAGATCCTCGAGTTCCATTTTGACCTCTGGAAATATCAAATAAAACAGAGAGGAGTGAAAAATGAACAGATCAAATAAATTTGCTTGGCTCATGAATTTATTGTATAGTTTGAATGCAATGATCGAGCGTGGAAAGTTCACGAATATGATTAGTCGTATCTTAGTTTTCCTTTATAATATTCCAACAACAAGGGATATCTCTACAAGATACAATAACCGAATTGAAGCCAACAGTATTTGGTAACTTTATTAGTTGATACAATTGTAACAAGGAATAACCAATAAAATAATGACTATAACCCATTCTGGGAAATCTGCCAATAGTGTTTGTTCCAACTTATCCAATTCCAGATTGTAACTCTCTTGAAAATCGTGGGAAATCGATTCAAAACCACTTAAATCGAGGCGATATGAGTACACCTTCAACGTGTTTTTTTTTTAATTTCCTACGCTACGACAATCAGCACGGAAGATATTGACAAATAATGATAATAAGAATAATAATTTATACTTTTTAATTCCTTCGCACTTGATCGAAAACTTAATTTTCCATGTGCTGGTAGAGCTCGCAATTTCTACCAGCTCTTGGTACTACACCTAGGATTCACAGCGAGGACGCGGCTGGAATGCAATCTCAAAAGGCCCAAAAGACCTTTGCAGGATGTGTGAAAGCTGTGCAGAATGTAGTAGCATTAAAAATTTCAATTTCAATATTTTTACTGACAGTCCAAGTACATATATACAAGGTATTCGGGAATCCCAGTATATATATATACTTTGACTATCAATACAAATGAAAACATGAAAATTTTCAATGAAGTTATACATCCATGTACCAAAGTTTTCACGACATATCTTTCACATATACTGGGTATATGAATATCAGGATTCATTCAAAATTAAACCGACTTGCCCAACCGTCATATGCGATTATTTATCTATAATCTGAAGAATTTCTGTTGTCATCTAAGTGTAGAATATAGTCATTGCTCCCTGGAATTGTATTCATAATTTATAAGATCGTAGTAGTCTACATCGATAATTATAGCTACTTGTTAATAATTAACACGTGCCATGAACAATACGTTCTACATATCGTCTATTGACATCTATCGATGTTTTATTATTGTTGATGGTGACCTTCATAATATTAGGATTAATTTGTCCTTATTATGTATAGTTGAATCTCCCAATAATATAATTAATTATATTAATAATCCATCAACGCAAATATCCGATAAAAAATTTCCAATAACCTGCTGTGTAAATTCACCGTTTGGGATCATAGTCGTCGATATTCAAGCCAAAAAAAGATTGAATCGAAACTTGTTTTTTCCAATAAATTCCAATGGGACGAGAATGATCCTCACTGGAGGGAATTCAACCTGAAAGCTTCCTCAATCAGTTTAACTGGAACTCGCGAATCCGACTTCACGGCTGGGCAATGCTCGAAGCAACGGAAAAGCAATTAGGGTGAATAGGTCGTGTCACTTAATGGGTAGACTGGTATAGGTTACACTCGATCAAATTATTCAAATACCTATAGATATGTATGTACTCTAGTGCGATGAGAGAAAAATTCCATCATTGTAGATACCAGCTAGATATTATACGTCTTAAATCTCTCCTTTCATTACTGGAATTAATGGGAGAGAGGAGAAATAAGCACATCAGGTACGAGTATATTGACAGGTAATACTCACTAATCAAGTCTAGTCTTATTCTAGGAAATTTCGGGAAAGAGAATTGGGTTAATGTGAGGTGGATATGTGCCAGAGCCAATTCACGAATACGACGCTATTCACAACTCTCTCTCCCTCTCTTCCAGCACCTCTGACTCTGAAAATGAGGTGATACATATATCTGAAAGACACAGAAGAATCGGTTCTACCAATAAACTGTTAGGGGAGCATCGGGCAAAATGAATTTTTCAATGGAACGTAAACTCTAATGGATTGTTCCTTTGACTGAAAGTACAAATCGATCCAAGTTAACTACCATGACCTACCGGAAACAGGTAGACCGTCAATACTTCTAAGTCCTACTCAGTAGACCTTGGTAGATAACTGTAGAAAGCGTGATTCCGATCATTCAAATAGTAAATTGATCTATGTAGAAGAACGAAAGTGATGAAAATGAAGATGGTGAAACAAAGATGCAAAAATCTGCGGCAGATACTCTCATCAATTTTGGAGCTAGATCGGTGATTACAAGATTGTGAATAATCTTTCGTTGCCGTAGGAAGTGAGAAATATGTAGCAAACAAAAGCTTTTCTACGTAAATGAATAAGGGAAGGTGGGGTAAATGGACACTCGAATTGAACGGTTCGAGATAGAGATTTTATGATGATTCCATTGGGAAGCTGAAGAAATTTAAGTAAAAATACATGTGTCAAAATTAATTTTTTTTATTTCTTTGAAAATTCGAGTTTTTGGGTCAAGACTTGAAGGGGTCCCCCTTCCGAGAATGGAAAAAATTCACTTTTTTGGGAATATCCCTGGTTCTATTGGTCGTAGCGCAAAACCTCAAAAACCAGGTGAAAGATGAGCTCATTTCCCATCGATTGACGTATTTCAAATTTTTTTTTATCGATTTTTCAAGTAGATATGGAGCGAAAACTGATTTTCACAAAATGACCTATAAAAAATTGAAGAAAGGATTAAACAAATTTTTTTAACTACGTAAATAGATGGGAAATGAGCTCAAAATTTTTTTATGAACTGAAATGCAGGAAAAATGAAAGTTATCCAATCAGAATTCGTGGAGCTATCTTCACACAAATCAGAATCATTGGAATATCACGCTGATTCTATACCCTATTGGGCTATAGACTAGATGCAATACCTCGTAGGGAGACAATGAAAATTCCAAATTGGCTGCAGACTAGAACACGTGCGGTTGAACGAATAGATATAGCTAGGTAAACAGATATACCAATGGGAGTGGTCGCCTGCAAGTAATTTGGTCGAGCACACCAAAAGCCGTAGGTGAGATTTGAAAATGACTCTGCCACTGTATTTGACCATTCTTCGTCCTAGACTTATTTCTCTATCGTCAACCAAATTAGGATGCATTAAAATGGATCAACAAACATTAAATCCGAGTGATAATCATCAAGTGATATCCTGAATGACTTTTTTTGCCCCCATATAATTGGATTTAATTTGAAAGTGTGGTAAAACTTGAAGTTGATACATGTAGCAGAAAATGAAGAAGAAAGAATTGAGTGTCAAGATGAAAAATCGTTACTCACACTTAAAACAATGTCCTTGAAGGGACTATGGAAAGAAACAAAAGGAATGGGCTCGATCGTGGTATTCAAGTATACCAAAGATTCAACATTTTAAAGTGTCGGATCATGACCGACTTGCTTATTTACCAGCTGACTTTTCAGAACGTGAAGCATTTAGAAGAGGTCACGTAAATTAGCGTAAGCTTTCTATACCCCCGTGCACCACTCTTTTATGATATTTATCCCTACAATCTCTTTCAATTGAATATGGCAATGTACTACTAAATTTTTGATAAACATCTCATTCAAAAACGTTGAAACCCCAAGTCATTCGTCCAGTTCAAAATCAAGCCATACTAGAAAGGTTGCTTGAGGAATTGTTTTTTCCGATCTTTCTCTACATTTTCACGTTCCTATTGACGAAAAAAATCACAGGAAGTACACGAAAATCGACCAAGATTGTAAGCCTGAAGATAAGAATTATATCGCACTGTATGCTTGAACATACTTCAACATGTATATATATTTAGATGGTCAATCGATCTATATCATGAATTTCTATGTGGGTTTGGGGTCTTGACCCTGAATTTGCTGCGAAGATATGCCACATCTCAGCCGAAAAGTTGGTTTCCATAATACTTTTCAATCACGCATTGTGTATCGTGTTATGATGCCTGTCAGAGTCACGCAAGCATTGTTTGATTTATGGATTGTGTTCGTGAAATGAAAGGGAGAAATTGTTGAAAGGAAGTATTATTACATGTGTTTAATACTATGGTGCATTCTCATCATGTCAAACTTTTGTTTTGTCATTGAATTTTCCTTAATATCAATACTACCAGCTACAAAGAAAATTATGTCTCTTTAAAGAGGAAAAATATTGTCTAGATAAATGAAAAAAATTTGATTCAAGTCCATAATAAAATTCGAAGACACGAAGCGGTAATTGAATGAGGTCTTGAACACTATTCGCTCAGAGGAAACGAAAACAACTATACAATCAAGCACTGCAATACGCTGCAGAATACGTTCTTCATTTCATACAATCCATCAAGATCTATTTTTCTGTAACATAATCAAATAGAAAAATTGATATATTATTAAACAATAAATAGTATTCATTGATTCAACACTGGAAATGCTGTTTCAATATATAATGCTTTCAAAGAACAAATCATCTACAAATTTGGCTCAAGAAAATTATTGTTTCCGAACATTGTTTGCACTTGTAGGCGAGTTTCCAGAGCATAAAACCATATTATAGTGAAGCTAGATATCTCTCCAAAGAAATCGAACTATTCTCATTTAAAGATAATCCAACAAATACATTTCCTCATTAGAGCGACGCAGAGATAGCAAAATTCATTTCATCGACAACAAACCGGAAATTCGGTAGTTATAGATTTGTGTGCGGCTAAAATCAATTTTATATACACCTACCGAATCCTGTATAAGTCCGTAATCTATCTTCGAGCATTCACTCATAGCATTTTGAATTCATTGCAGCATGCACTTGAACTGAATTAATAATTAATCAGTAAATAATTGAATGAGCTGAGTGCTGCTGAAGTACCTTAGGACGTTTCTTCTTAGCATTTACATATTAAGACTTCAGTCTTTACCTACTGCAAAAAAGTGCGAATCCATGTCATTGTGAAGAGGATCTTGTTTGGCTTTTTCAAAAACTTAACTTTTTTTCACTTTTTTCACCCTCGTGCATCTTCTATGACCTACTTAATCTGTCCTAAATCAGCCTTTTGCGCGTATTCCACCCCTATTCTTTCTTTCTAGACACTGCAAACACTCCACCACAATGTAATATCAGTACTGCATGGTCTACCGTCCTACTCTACTTCTCTATATGTGTCCTCTTCATTTTTTATAGAGAAAAAAATCACAAGCAAAACGATACTACACATGTTCTAGCAATTTATGGTATTTGAAAATATAAATAGTCGAAAAGGTATCTTTCAAGGTCTATCAACATTTTCGTAAATTACAAAATTGCCAACACACATCGATTCGATTCAAAACAAAACGAAAAAATATACGGACCGATTGGACTCCACATTTCTAATTTAAGTGAACAGATACCAAAAAGAAACTTTTCGCGTTTTCTTATTTGAAAAGAATTCCAATTGTCAGAAATTAAACTATCTTTAAATTATAGATAGAATGATTGGAAGTTTTGGACCCTCTTGATAGCTATTGTCAAGTGAAGTAGGCATTATGTTTTATGCTTACTCAACAAGATTACCAAGTGAGGGACGATATTTTCTCAAGTATTTTCTTTCTCTCTTGAACAAGATGGTAGGGGATGCCAGAAGCACCAAGGCGATACAAGAGAAGATGACGCAAGAAGTAGAAATCACTGATATCGCAACAGAGCATCAACAAAGGGGAGAGAAAAAGAAAAAAGGAAGAATAGGGACGTTAGCTTCCTCCTTCTCCTCCACCCTATCCTTCGAAATACGATCACATGTGGACTGTTTCATTCGCTGGAGGAGTCTTCGCTCGATGAATTTATTGTTATAAACATTTAGAAATCTCATTCTTCTTGAAAGATTATTCAAAAAAATGAAAACATTGATAATATATCCACAGCTGAAACAAGTGTGCAACAAAAAAGATTCCTCGAGGTTAATTTTTGAATTTTTCCCTCTCTCATTTCATTATCCAAACCACTAATCCTTCTTAAACTTTGTGGTTAACACGCCAGCTGCGAAATCTCTGTTACCGTAGACCACAACCACATTAAGCTCAATTGTGCCGGGTAAAGATAAATAGATGAATGCCAAAGGAAAGTATATAAAAAGAGCAACTGGCTCAGGTGTAAATTCTTTGAGAAGCACTGCAAAAAATTGAGATACAACTGCTGATCGTACCATGAGTTTCTCATTTATTAACATCAAACAGTGTCACAAAATGTAAACACCGATGATTGTTGAAGAGAAATCCATGTTACAATCAAAATCGGCCTTTTCTTGATTCTTTACATTGACACTAGAACAAGGAATTTAGGATTTGAGAGTAGAAGCCCTCTTCCTACTCTCATCAACCTATTTGCAAGGTACATAACAATAACATAGAGTGAGACTCACTTTCATCTGTTTGTGGAGCAGATAGGATGGCGCTGTGCTTCTTTTTCACCTCTTCGACGTTAGTTTGTATATTGTCAATCATTTCACGGATCTCCTCCACCTTGAGTAAAGAATATCTTCATTAGTTGAGGAAGAGACAGAAAGAGAGAAAGAGAAAAAGAAAGAGAGAGAGAGAGGGACAGAGAGAAAGAAAACATTGATTGTTACACCAATATTGGATTTATGACATGAAATTAATTCTTAAATGAAGAAAGATAATATTTATGAACACAACAATTCATAAAATTATTAAAATAAACTAAAAAAAATATCATCATGTGACAATATCCTTCAATATATATGTGAAGGTTTTTCCTTTATGACATCAAGAGTCAAGTGTCAGAAGGGGTTGACCGGTCTTCCGTATCAGGGGTATGTGAGCATCCCACGCATACTATACTATGCTGTGCTACATCAAAGTTGAACTTTAACCGGGGTGAACGTGATTGCAGACTGTATATACAGAGGAAAGTTATGAATATGTGGGAGTTAGGTAAATGTCACACCCTGGGAAATCCTAACTATAGTATAAAACTTGACATAACCACGAGTAATAATACAGTAGAACTGTTCAATTAATTATAGGATTCCAGATTTTCATTAATATTCAACACATGGAAAAATAAATCTGGGAATTGAAATTCACAGAATTATTGAACCTATCTAAATTGAGATAATCGTATTTCATGTTTCAGAGACATGAATTACTCTGTAATGAATAATTGATTGCTTACATCCGCGAAGAATTCCGTCATGAAATCTTCCTGGCCACCCACGGGAACGGACACCTCATCCGCCACGTCATCGTCATCTGACTGTGCCTGGAAAAAAAGGAAAAAAATTATTGAAGGTTATTTGAAAAGTACTCCTCATTCATTGATTTCATCGCACGTTGAGTCCGTCACAGTTTGACCTGTGACTGAATTCTATAAAATAATACAGCTTGCATTGGAGGAAAACATAGAAAGAAGTAAAATGATATGGGCAATATAGAATCCCTTGCCACAGTGGTGAAGCTGAGATCTTTACTAGTGTAGAAGACGTGCCTACTTGTAATTAATGATTAATTACTGTGAATGGTCATGGCAAGGATGTCATGGGCTTTCTTAAAAAATCATCTTTCTCATGTTCTTTAATACTTCTCATTTTGTTTATCATGATCAAATGTATGGAATGGCAGAGAAAAACCCATGTTATTGTATAATCGGTTTAGTGGTTGCAGAAATAAACGGAATATTAGTTATACATAGGCTATTATGGTTTTCAATTTCAAATTAAAAATTCATCCCTCTAAACGATTCAGTTCGTTGACAGGAATTTAGTATTTTCACAAAAAGCTGTACTGAATTGAATGGTAAAAGAAAATTGGGAATACTGAATGAATGGGAAAGATAGTTCAACCGCTTTTCAGTCATTTAACCTCGTAGAAATCCCTTCAATTAGCACGTTTAGTTTGTTTGACGTCCAAAAAAATGAGTGGGGTTGAATTTCTTTTGAACGTTAATAATTTTTTTTCAATTTCAAGAAGAAAAAAAAACAGTAGTCTTTTCAATCATCATCGTTTTATCCATTACATCTTCACGTGAAACATCTGCTCAATTCTGAATTTGTACAGACAATTAGTAAACAATGTCACGCGCAATATTAGATGGATTTTTTCTACATAAGTTCATAATTTCAAATACATTGCGCAAAATAATCATTGAATATATTTGTGCAATCCCGATTTTGTGTTGATAATATATGAGGAATGTAAAGTTTAGATATCGAATATAATAGATGAATAGAGTTAAGTTGAGCCTGTCGTTCCATTCTTATGATAAGATAAAATGATGGAATTTTTAATATAGAAGGGGTTAATTTAATTGTATGAAATACTGAGAACGTTATGCAAGAGGAAGTGGTGTCCTCGTATCGAATGCTAGTGAGAAATAAGTGATGTAGATATTTCGCATGATAGTTTAAAACACAAAATTCTACTATGGGTCAAGGATATGCGACGATTCGGCGTTATATCCAAACTAAGGGTATGCAAATGAGAATACTGATAGAATAGTTTTTTAACCTCCCTACAGCTACTGGTTAACTTATTCAACTAATCATGCGTTTTTATTGAAACAAAAACACCCGAAATGATGGGAATTTTCTTTCTTCAATATTATTGGAACTGTTGATTAATGTTCGAGGTAATAAGTTTTTACTGATGTTGGTGACAATAAGTTTCCACATGACCTTCTACCAGCACTCTTGTCTTTTTATGCCATTAAAAAAAATGGTCCGACTATTCCAATTTGCAATTTCTTTGCAATACGAGTATTTGAATATGAACAATCGATATATTTCCCTTCATTATTTTAGTTTAAAATATTAGAGATGTGACTCATGATCAATTAGCTTGAAAAGAGAGTGAGAGATAACGGAGATAGGAAGAGAGACCTAGAACAACGGTACGGGGATGCCACAAAATGACAGCAGAGAGAAAAGAGACAGCGATTCTCTCTAGGCAAATTCAACTTACCGACAAGTTTTATACATCGAGGGCATGCTTGCCCTAGCTTATCACTGATGTTATTTATTAAATTAATGTAGAAAAAAAAAGAGTAGGTCAATGTTGAGACATTGTGCAGAACTTGCCGGTAAATTACATAGATGACAGTTACATTGTGAGTAGTCAATGGGAACGCCTTCACCACGGCTGACACGAAATAATATTTGAGGCCGGATGCCTGAATACCGCACTGTTTCCTGCGCGGTATTCTAAGATGTACATAATGCATTAAACCTTGTGAAATAAATAGAAATTAATTTTTGCCTCTAGACAATTAGGAGAACAGCGATGTGAACAATCAAGGATAATGTAACGATATACAGCGGGTGGGTAGAGTGATGAAATGGTACGCGAATTGTATCGACACACTGGTGGAGGATTTAAGGTGTTTTGTAGAATATATAATATCTCACCGCGACGAGAGCTGCTAATCTATCCTTGGTCATGATTGAACGATGATTATTCAAGTAATCGGACGTACAGTTTGTATCGTCTAGTTTGTAATCCCATTCACGGTTTTATCCATGTAATAAAACGAATCACCCTTCACTAAAAAACTAAAGGAACACGGACACACTAACCGCGAGCAGACACGGATCGTAAAATCGATACACTCCCGAACTCGCCTGTTTCTGCAGTGCCGTTCATCAATCGACGCATGCGCCGATGACGTCAACAATGCACAGTCCCGTCGCTGTAGTTCATTTGAGCCCTATTACCTACAAAGATATTGTTTAATCTTTAATTTTTTCCTTTTCGATTCAATAGAAATCGATTTATTCGGATTTCTGTTCTCTTCAATTTTTAAGAACCAATATTATTAAGAAACAATTTTTAAAACCATTGATAGTTACGATTGCGATCATTTTCTCATTCATTATGAATTTTAACTAACTATGTATGCTCAATTGATGAATATTACATGATTCTGTTCTCCCACTATAGAAGAAATTTTATTAATATTTGATATAACTATGAACAAAAAAGAAGATAGCATTATCTTCTCTGTCCTATCAAGAATGGAGATTTTTTTGTAATTCATCATTTCGAATTTCCCGCGCAACAAAAAAACTTCCGAGAGCCCTGAGACTATGCCCATCCCTGGACTATAATTACCAGATGTCGCCACATAACATATCATTTATTTACATTTTACAAGAAAAAAGCATAAAATTTTATAAAATTAATGGTAAAAAAAATTATTTAAAAAAAATATGAATTTTTTTCAATAATTTTATTCCTAATATCAGCAGATAAATTTTTAACGAATGACGGTTGCCGCTTTCAACATCACGATGTACTTGGACGAACGCCATTGTGAGCCATAACGACTGTGGCACAGGGTAAGTTTTATCGTTCATTTTCACATCCATCGCACATTGCCGGGAAATTTTCTCTAAAGAGAAAATAATTCATATATTATTTCATAAAAAAGAAGTATTTATTTGAAAAGAGTTATTGAGGATTGTGTAAATAAATATTGGAGTTAATTTGTGAGTTAAAACTAATTTCCCAGGTGGTCTGTGAAAGGCGCCATTCGAAGATAACTAAGAATTTTCTATCTCCGTTTGGGAGATTTACGTTTAGAAGGCGCGTGGGTATCCGTTTATTAGCCGGCTTCGTTTTTTTTTTGTTTTTCTTTCATTTTGAAGGAGCATTCTTACTCATTCTTCCTTATATCGTTACATTCAAATTTCAAAGGAATTTTGTAAAGGTATTTAGTAACAAGCATAATCGAGGATATTCTAGATAATTCTGGATTAATAAAAAGCAGAAAACTTTTTCCGTGTGCTAGGCATAGCGTCACTCCAAATTCTCGTTGGTCGCACCTCAATCTAACGTTCAACCTGAGCTACTCATAACCTTACGAGATACAATTCGCAATAAATGAAAAAAAAATCACTTTCTTATAGGTATTTAATTATTCTCATTATTTTGCAGCTTTCAAACTAGAGACAGAGAGGACAAATAAAAGTGAAAAAATGGCGCAAGAACCCGATATGCCGACATTCAAGTGCGTACTTGTTGGTGATGGAGGTACTGGAAAAACCACATTCGTAAAACGTCATTTAACTGGTGAATTTGAGAAAAAATACGTCGCCACTCTCGGTGTTGAGGTACATCCACTCATTTTCCATACGAATCGAGGCCCAATTCGGTTCAATGTATGGGACACTGCTGGCCAGGAAAAATTCGGCGGGCTCAGAGATGGGTATTACATTCAAGGGCAGTGTGCTGTAATCATGTTTGATGTTACATCTCGTGTGACGTATAAGAATGTACCAAATTGGCACAGAGACTTGGTCAGAGTTTGTGAAAATATACCAATAGTACTTTGCGGGAACAAAGTTGACATCAAGGACAGGAAGGTCAAGGCCAAGAGTATTGTATTTCACAGGAAGAAGAATCTTCAGGTATTTTTTTTAAATTCAACTTTCCTTGCACGTGTTGCAGCGGATTATATTTTTTATTTTTCGATTTATTATTTTTAGTACTATGACATCAGTGCAAAGAGTAATTACAATTTCGAAAAGCCATTCCTTTGGCTTGCAAGAAAACTCATTGGTGATCCTAATTTGGAGTTTGTTGCTATGCCTGCCCTTCTACCGCCAGAAGTAACTATGGACCCACAATGGCAACAACAAATCGAGAAAGACCTCAAAGAGGCCCAGGAAACTGCATTGCCGGAGGATGATGAAGATCTTTAGTTACTTTAAAGAAATGAGAAAAATGTGGGTATTACCGCAAAGTAAATTAATGTTCACAAAAGAAAAAAAAGTATCGTTAATGCCCAAGGCCTATGCAAAATACAAGTACTCTGTGTACTTCATTATACGTTTTTCCCTCCTGATGGCAGATTCGTTCTCAAATAAAATTCCTCAATTCCTCAGAATATTCAATTATAACCTACAAAAGTACATCATAACTGCCAACTTGAAAATATAAGAATTTTAACCCAATAAAATTCAGCAGAACAAAAATTAATAGTAATTACCATTTTGAGAAAGAATCTGATGACTATTACACATAATAAATACCAAGATTGATGATTTGCCTTTCTTAATGAACTAATTGGAAATGAGTGGAGAAAGAGTCATAAACAATCTACTACGAAAATTATTAGCAAGCAACAACAGCCTCATCTGATACTAGCATCATTAAAGAATAATTTTCTATCATTGAAATGTTGAATAATTCAAACTGCGATGCTATGAATGAATATTTAGTTAGCCTCAGTGTAATGAAATTTTAGGGTATTCAATTTATTACTTGAAAAAGAAACAGAAGGAAAGATTAATGGATGAACTTCAGTGGTCATATAACGAGAAATTGCAGTGAATAATTTGGTCAATCTATAGCGGATTCTCTAAAGGGCTGTTTACTATTTTTATAAAATGAAGGTGAATGTATGATTTGCTCGATCTGAATTATATGGGGCAAAATGGGTTAATTTTGGTTTTTGTACTGTGTGCAGAAATTTTTGTTTATAACTATTATTCTTATTTCTTTCCCTTAAAAGAATCGCCGATGTGAATGTGTGTGTTCTCTCCTCAGTTTATTCCCCTAAAAGTTATTAGCCTATAGGGAAAAGGAATGAAAATGTGCGAAATGTGTAAAGTTTAAAATTAATTCATCAATTACATAAATTGTTTTGAGATCTTGAATTAGTGCTCCAAATTATAAAATGCAAATTTTGATTGATTCCTTTATCAATCTGAATAGGTAACAGTGCTGTCTGATATACAATAAATAAATAACAACCACGAGGATACTTTATATTATTTAATTAACATCCTCCCTTGGTTCCATCCAAAAGTAAAAGATATTGGTTTATTAAAGCAGATATTTCTACACGATAGATCATTATTACATAAATGACGATGGAGTGATATCTCATAACGAAATGCTGCGCTGATAGAAGTATACAATTTATATGTTAATAGTAGCCTCATAAATGAATAATATTGATCATATACCTTCCATCCTTGTTTTCCAATTTAATCATTATGATGAATGACTTTAAATTCAATTTTAAGACTGATTATCAATACCCAGTGATATTTTCTTCGAGGAGTTTTATTTGTACTGCAAATAGCGAGATTTTCCTTTCAACTATAAAAACGGAGGATATATCATTCAATATTCAATTAAATTTTCAATCAATTTATAATTAGAAACAAAATTCTAATCATTTACTTTCCATTTTTTTTTTGTCTTGAAGGGAAACTTGCCCTAAATATAAAAAAAATGCTGAAGAAACGTTATATTATTTAATTGTACTTATATTTAATTGGCTGCTAGAGCTTTTTCTCTGGCTTTCTTGCCCTCCAGAAGGGAGATACGCTCTTTCTCAGTCAAGCCTTTCAAAATACTCGTAACTACACCAGTTCCAAGTGTAAGGGTTCCATCGCGTAGTGTGAATCGCTGTCCTTGTTCACAGACCATCGGCTTCAAAAGTCTCATTTCGAACCTATGTGGAAAAAAAACAGATTAGTGACTTTTTGAAATATATAGGGGAAGGTCGCGTGAAATGGACACAAGGGGTAAAATGGACACGCCCTAGTTTTGATGTTATATATTATGATAATCGCAAGAAATCGAGGGAAATATCGAAGATAGGTTCATTTTGATAGTTCCATTGGAAAGCTGACGAAATTTCAAGTGAAAAACATGTGTAAAAATTAATTTTTTTGATATTTTGGAAATTTCGAGTTTTCTGGTCA
>JABSMS010000352.1:0-18081 GCA_018902275.1 Aleiodes sp. PSUC_FEM 10030003
TGGAAGGACAGAGAGAGGAAATTTTTTCCCCTGCTGGAGGCGGTTTAGGATATCTCGACTTCATTCGAATCAATACTCTCTAGCTTTGGAGTAATTAGTTTTGAAGAGACTTTGCCTCAAAACGAAGAATCACGATGAATGATACGGAAAATCATTATTTCATTTGAATACAAGCTTTGTTCATTCCATGGAGTTTGCGCATTCATTCATCCGCTTACCCTATCAACTACATGTCTTCGAATAATTCCAGAAGCATCAAGTTTCGGGGCTCTGGTAATTACTAAAATGAATGAATTTGGCCTGTTGCAGAAGGACCAACATTTGTTCTCCCGATATCAAACGTGACCGTTCCAGTTGGAAGAGAGGCAATGCTTGCCTGTGTAGTCGAGGATCTCTCTACCTACAAGGTAACAATATATATCTATACAGCGGAGTACTACGATAACTCTTTACATACAAATGGGAGTTAATCCATTCCAAGTTTGTAATACCACTGTCAACTCTGTCTTACTCTGAAAGCCATAGAGTGGTTTTGGTTACTAAATTCTACTCATCAAATAATTTTCCGGTACTATAATCACGAGCTTTAAAGAGGCAACGAGCAAATTATAGATGTAATTCATCATTTTGTTTTAGGACAAAAGATTTCAATTTATTTTTTTGTTGCTTTTTTCAGATATTTTCTTCGTATTTATCATTTATAAATGCTTGTTATCTCGGTCGCCTCTAGAGCTGAGGTTGTTCTTAGGAGCTTTCGTTGAATGTTTGCAATGGACTTGATTTTTTTTCCTTTGAATTATAGATCTAAGAGGCAAGAGTAGGATTTTTTTGTATACCTTTGAAGAGTATGAATATCAGAGAAGTTTCGAAGATTTCTCCTCTTGGGTTCTTGTTATTGGAAGTACCTGGTCCTTTACGGACGAGATGAAAACAATAATGGAAAATCGAACTTGAATTTTTTTAGTGAACTTGAATTTTTTTTTCCTTCAGATAGCACATGAACCATAATGAAAAGAAACCGAGAAAGAAGATTCTTCTGCATTTATTTTCGCAACAATGATACATTAGAAATCAATCACTTTAAAAGTTGAAGTTAAAGATTCCTTTTATTTCCAATCGACTCAGCATCTCAAAATGATGATGAAAAATGAAATTCTTCTATAATCCCTTGATTTAAAATTCTGCCAGCTTCTCCAATGCAAACATCTACAACATTTCCTTCAGAAATTTTCTTTTGCAGGAACAATGTCACTCTCTTTTCTCCTCCCTCCAAGAATTAAAATTTTCTTAATCATCCCTGACTTAAACGATAACGTCTGACATTTTAATTTACCTCACGTAATTTTCCTGATTATTTTATCAACATTGCTGAAGCTTGTAAACAAAATCCAAGTGCATGGCATTATGATCCACCTTTCCCAGACTCTTGAATACTATCGTATCGTATGTACTTAGTGAATAGCAGAGACAATAGAGAAGAAGTAGAGGGTTCCACGTTTGTCAAGAGTTGGTGATTATCTTCAGAGGGTTTTAACGCGAGTGGCTCTATTGCATGAGAGTGTTGAGGGGTATGAAGCAAAAGAGGACAGCATAGCTTAACTCAAGGACGTCAGTTTGTGCACAAAACTATCGTATAACCTACGGTAGTTACGACGAACTTATTCTCTTCAATCTCAGGAGTTTTGGAATTTTCGGAATACCGTTTAGTTTCTATCGTGATTATCTCGTCAATAAATTGTTTATAGTTTCCTGATTATCAGGGTCTGGAACTCGATACTGCTGAAGATATTCGCGAAAGTAACTGATACTACGAGCTGGTGATGCGAGAAAATTTTCGGACGCGTCAGAAACCTGTCATATGATCTGGCAGTTCACGAAAACGTGACCAACTTACCAACTGACCGTCATGTTTCATCTAAATAGTAATTGTGTGAAATTTCCAAGTTTTAGATTCTCGCATTTTGAAAGTTTCATTGACAGTGAGAAAGGAAATTTTAGATGCATTCCGAAGTTAGTTTTGAAACAAAAAAAAATCGCTGACGGTCACCTTACAACTGAATAGTTGAGATGGGTATCGTCGCCGTAGAATCAAGAGGGCGTAAGTTAGTATCGTTATGAAGAAATGAGTATGGATTCATTTTTTGTTGATTTTCAAAACATGGCACCTATGCCCTTTTGACTCCAAGGCGACGATATAATCAATCCTACGGTCCTATGGATACCCCTATTCGTCTCCCATTCGGAGCCTCACTCATTATGAACTTATTCTGATGAAAATTCCATGAGAAGCTTTGAATATTTTATACTGCAAACTAATCAATTTCTCAAGAATTAATTAAGTTTATCTTATTGTCTTATTGAATTTAGCATCGAAGAAATCTTTCACATTACTCCATAACTTCTTAGATTTCCCCTGAAATCTTTGATTATTCGAATAAGCCAAATGATTATCGAATCCGTTTTTTCGACGATTCAAAAGCTTCGCAAGAGGAAAAATAGAAAAATCAATTCACTTAAATTCTCATAAAAGATTAATTCACAGAATATTTTAGTAAAATCAATTTTATTCCATTTCCAATCGTAAAATCTTCTAGATTTGATTTGTGTGAATTTACCATCCAGAAATTTTAGATCAGTGAAGAACTGTATAAATATTTGTTGAAAAGTTGCGTTTTACTAACGCCATGACGCCTTTTCTTCACTTACTTTTGTCGTTCTTCCACTTGTAGCAAGTGTTTATATAAGATCGAAGTAACTGGCTCGAATTGTGAATGACAACGGTGTGGAAAAGTAGTGAGGATGAGAGAGATACATAAAACCGTTCACACATTCTGCATATTTCTCACTAGTTTCTTTGGGAAAACAAAGTTTAGCATAGCTTTATCGTTGGCAATAACGGGACTCAGAGACGAGGGCAAAGGAATGGAATGTCAGTGACTTGGTTGTATTTCATCCAAAGTTTAGAGTTCATGTTGTTGCTCAAGTTGAATATTGATATTTAAACTTTTAAAAACAATTCAAATAATGTTATCCTATAGTTTTTTTTTTCATTCGCCGATAAATTTCGTCTGGTGAATGGAAATTAATGTAAGTTTGGACGCGTTGATCGATCTTTTGAGCTTACTGAATCCAATCTTCTCGATTACCTATGCCAGAAAATTCCATAAAAAATATATGTGTAGAATCGCATGAATTACGTGAAACTACCATAATTCAGGTATTAAACAATTTATATTTTGCATGAAACACTCCTGAATTTTTCTATAATTTATATGAACTTTTCGTTATTTGTAATTTAATTATCGGATAAATTTATTATTCGTTAATCGTCGTTCAAATATAAATTTTTAAAATAATGTTGAAACTAAACTGAATTTCATTTAAGTATGCGTAATGAAAGAAAAAGAGTCGACAAAAGAAAAGAAATTTTGTTATATAAAAAATGAAACTCTCAAATAAAAATAATATCTCCATCAATTTTTCAAATAATCCACAAAAAAAAATTTCGTATTGAATATATCACAAAATATCGTATACCACTATAAAGTACCGTCAATTTAGAAAAACGTATTTAAAAGCCACGAAATTATGTACATGAACCCATGAATTATTTGATATATTTGTGCATATATTTTGTCAGCACTAAAAATATATTTCCCCATATATTTCATATAGCATATGACATGTTCGTGCGGGTAACCATAAGATTCCCCTAAGCATGCAGCTTCACTCACCACAATAAGCCCGTTGAGTGTCTATTCATTCCTCCTAATTTCACAAATCCTCATGGCATGTGTATTCAGTCATTCCGTATCATTCCCGAATTCAACAATATTCCAAAATTTGATTAAACCCGCATTAAATTGTGATTCACGAGACGGCAATAATCATCCCGGAAAATCCTTGGCTTCTACAACTGAAATAGCATCGTCAAAAGTAATATTACATTCCAATTAATTCGATATTCCATTATGCTCATGTAATGTATACTCGTAATGTGGTATCCTACCTACGTATTCCTATTGCCCCTTCCGCGGAACTATAGCAGTTGGAGGGATGCTAGCTCAGATAAACTAGTGTCATTGATATTGGGTAAGGGCTTTCCATATGTGTAATGCGAGCAAGTGAGATGGGAAAATTTCATCCAGAATATGTGGATGTTAATCAGAATTGGGATTTACATATGTGGCTCATATTACTTGGGGGATACTCATAGTAAATGCATGTGGGTGTATCTCGTGAGTGGAAGATAACGGTCCTACGGGAATTTCATCCACAACTACAATCAAAATCAAGTATTGTGCACGTAATATTGATGGTATGGGGTATTAACACATTGGTGTTACGAATTGATATTATATGTTAGCAATGAGGACTCAATTTCTGTGGTTAATGTGAAATCGTTTAATCGGTTAGAGAGGCGGGACGATAAAAGAATGGAATGAAAAAAAAAGTGACTCCAATTTTTTCGATTCCAATCAATGCTTTATTCAAGGACTTTGCACTTGTGTCAGATGAGGGGATGGTGAAAAAAAGTGGGGAATGAACAGAGGTGTAGAGAATTAATTTTGCAACCACTCGCTCATGGAGGGGTGGAAAAAAATGAATTGGTGGAAAATTAAGTGAGAATGTAATTGCTTTTTCCAACGGTTATTCTCAGCAATTGTTCGCTATATTTTCATTTTTATTTTCCCTGAGATGAGAATTGGGAAATAGAGAAAGAAAAAAGTGAACGAGGCTGATTTTCATTGCTCTTGTTTACTTCAATTTCTTTCGAAATTTTTTCACAATTCTTGGTGAATTTTTACGGTTTTCAATTTTTCAATTAAATGAAGTTTCTTTAATTTGGAATGTAGAATTGTGCATCAAGTTGTAATGCCTTAGAAAACTATTTTCATAAGAGAAAGAGAATTTTAATTTGGTTGGTAATCAAAAGTAGAATCCACAAAAGATGGGAGGTGGAAAACAAAAAGATTGAAGTTGAAAAAGTTAGTTCTTAATTTCAAAGTTCTTCACGACTACGTAAGTCTTCGTTTCGCTGTTGTACACTACTGTTAGAGACTCCCCTGTGGCACAACATTCAACCTCTTCAGACCTGAGATCATGTCAGGTAATTCAGTGTATTTTTTCTGAGAAAAAAATTAAAAGTTCGGGATGATACCGTAATTAATTCGAATGCATTTTTATGATATTGATGAACAATGAATAATTGTGGTCGTTATTAACTCTTCCTTTAATAGCGCACGGTGTCTCGGTAGTTCAGTGGTTAGAACAGCCGCCCGGAAAGTGGAATCATGAGAGCTTCGATACTCTCCCGAGATCGATTCCGAGTGCCGTCATATTTTTTCAGAATTCTAAATTTAAAAAATCATGTGAATTTTCATCTTGATTTAAATTAAAAAAAAAATGGGGATAAGGAGTTGAAGTACTCAAGAATTGAGTCTTCTCTTTACCGATAAAGCCATTTACAGAAGTGATGTCACGAAAATAATCAAAGAAAAATCAATACGGTCGTTAAAAACAAATTCTACTATTTACCAACTCCTTATTCGTCGTCTAATTGGTTGAAGCTGATCCCTCGAATTATTCTGATAGTAAACCTAATGAATTCATCGTCATGCGATTAATATTCGAGAGTTTAGGAATTAAATTAACTAAATTTAGAAGAAACAATTTTTTGATTTTCTGCAAATCGTTTCGTTTTTTTTACTGTGATTAACGGAGCATATCGTTGTACTTGGAAATGATTCCAAAAACTATTAGGCTCACGAGAATTCACCAAATAGATCGGTTTTGCAGCTAATTAAATTGTCTACGAAAAAAATTGCAATATAATTTGCACGGAATTTTCCAAATTATCTCTCTTTCATTATTTCACCACTCGTTAGTGGATTGTAAAGTAAATAATTGGAGTTTTCGTCGGTACAAATCAACATTTCAATTTATAGCACATCCCTAGAATACTCGCACTCATTCATTCACTAGTGTTTCATCAAAGAATAATTAATTTTCCATTTAATCATTTCCGTTAAATTGAAATTATTCTCCTCTCTCAAACGAAATTCCTTCATTTGTACTTAATGACATATACTCCGCCAATTTCTTTGTTTCACATGATAATTTCAATCTAAATAAACATGAAACAGCTT
This sequence comes from Aleiodes sp. PSUC_FEM 10030003, assembly GCA_018902275.1. Taxonomy (NCBI): domain Eukaryota; kingdom Metazoa; phylum Arthropoda; class Insecta; order Hymenoptera; family Braconidae; genus Aleiodes; species Aleiodes sp. PSUC_FEM 10030003. Next base: position 6,150 of record JABSMS010000352.1, read on the forward strand.
TCACCATGTTATTATCCTATGTATTAAATTTCATTCAAATTAGCTCTTATGTTATTTCGTGGTATAAAAAAACTATTTTGTACGCTTCAGCGACTACGAAAATAAACTTATTACAAATTCTCATCGTATCTACATTCACGTAGCAATTTCTCAAACGAGATGGGGGAAAGAGACAAAGCAGGACGAAAAAAATAACAGTGAAGATAAAAAGAAATGGAAGAAAAAGCAGAAAAAATACAAATAGAGAAGAAACAATTCGACAAAAGGTGAAACTGTATGGCGTTATTTTGTTAGATTCCAGTTCACGTATCCTTGGTTTGTTTTCTAATATCCCGGTTGAATTGGCATTTAGTCTGTTCACTGTCGTGGGGAACACAATATAAACTAGAAAAATTGAGTTGGATTTAACTCGGATAGAGAAAGAAAGTGAATGGATGAAAAGAAATTACATGAAACATATCAATTGTTCATAATTATTGGATATGAATCAGTGAATAATTTATTATTGCATTTGCAATAATTAATTTTGATTTAATTGGAATATTTAACGAAGGAATTGTTAGGAAAGAGATGTTTTATTGAGAACCGAATGGCGTTTGATGACAAATACTTTGCATAATTTATATTCACTAATTTACAGATTTATTCATTCGTTAAATTCCATGAGAAGTCTGTTTGGAGCGTTGATCAAATAATCCCTGTTGAATTACAATGTGTAGATAAATTCATTTTGTTGATTCATTTAATTTTCAATGATTTTTATTCAAATTACTACACTACTTCACGCAATGTCCAATTCATCGAATTATTTTGAGTGTTAACAACACCTGAACCATCGTTACACAGCACCGAATGACACGGGACAAATCGAATGAGTGGAAATGATACGATTCAACTTGACCCCTTTTTTTGAATTTTAATTATGAAACTGTTGATGAGATTTATGTCGAGTATCGATCGATTCTCATTGAGAAGAATTTTAATGATTTGAATAAATTGTGCTGTGAGAAATTGTCACGTGAAAGATGATGATTTGTTATTCATCATAAATTACGTTATAATAATTTTTTCCACGTTAAATATACTTTTCAGAAATTTAAATCAAACGTGAATAATTCTTCCCTTCAATCACTTTTGAATCTTCCCGCTACAATTCAAGGTAACCACTGATGAAACAGGACTCTCGATGAATTATATTGGTCATTTTTATAATGGGAGAATTAGCGTAGGGCTATCGAGAAGCGCGGGAAATTTGAATGGATTTTAATAATAAGGTTCTTCCATTTCATATTTTTCCAAAATATCTTCAACGAAATGAAAAATAATCGCCCTTCATCTACAAAAATTTTCCGCATTTCCAACGCAATTATCACTTGAGGCGAAAATATATGGATTAAATTCCAAAAATGAATTTAATTCCAGCTAATCAGCTCTCTGTGAGCCCCATTTCAATGGTTCACACTCGATCGAACATAATAGATTACAGATGTCATCGAATCAGTGAATGATCAATGATTAATAATCCATCGGCCATCACAATAATTGATCAGTAGAATTCAAAATTAGTTGGGTAATTGCCCGATGCTCAATACAACGTGGAAAATTAGTTTTAGCCTCATTCACTCCTACCTGTCATGAAAATTTATCACTCACAGCTTTTAATCCACTCGATAGCACATGGTGTTCCGTGATAATATCCACTTATCTGCTCCAGAATGAAGACGAAAATAGGAACGAAAATATGCTCAGTTAATAACAAATAATCTTTGAAGATTAATAAAGAGAAACATTTTTATACATTTCTCTGAGGCACTTTTATTCAACTATTTCGTGGACAAACAGAGTTATTGATTATTGGAAGCTTTGGTTTCTATTTTTCAATTCCGAACGTCGATGAAAGCTTTGTTAATTAATAGAATGGATTTCATTTGTTGAGAATAAATGTTTGATCATTGATAATTTATTGGGAATGTCTACAAGAGAACTACAATAATTCAATCACCATGAAAATATGAGATTGTACATATTTCGTTGGTTTCCATCGGGTTTTTAAGAGCATTAATTGATATTTGAGTGACCTTTTGGTTTAATTGGTGCACAGAATTCACTAAATTCGTTTGGCATGACGATAATTCGTTAAAGGGTTAAGCCCTTGAATTTCCACAACAGATGAAAAGTGAACTCTGAATTTTACGCGAAATTCATAATAAAGTTTTTTAATCAATTTTGGTGATGAACTTTAATTTTATTCATTTAAAATGAGATTTCATGATTAATCATAAATGTTTATTCATACTAGTATTGTTAGACTCAATAGATTCCAGTGTCTAAAACAATCTTCAATCTGCATGCATCATTCATACTTCGACCTCGCGTGATTATTAATTTCAATCTAACTTTGGAGGATGTATTCATAACCTCAAAATTTTGGGAATACTTCAGTTGAGTTAATTGAGATTGAATTATTCATAGCTGTTTGATCTATTATTTTTGAATCGAACGGAATTTTTTGAAAAATTCTTCACTCTAGTTCTCGAAGTACCGTTACTGCATTTTTTAATGGGATTTTGAGAAAAAGAGGAAGTTGTTCAGTGAAGTAATAAATGAGTTCCAGCTTTAAGATGAGTTTTTATGAAATATCTTCGAGACTAAAGGGGATAGAGTAATTCTGTTGGGGCAATTTCTGTAGCTCGTGGTAACCGAAGTGATCGGAGAATGGATAACAATGACTTACAAATGTGATTAATAAATTAATAAGTTTGATGTGATCGCGTTTATTTGAAAATTAATCTACAAACTAATTAATTAATATTAATTACTTTATTGATCGATTAATTCCAAAGGCGTTAACCTTTCGATGGTCGGAATTGCATGAATATAATCCGAAAGAGGACATGGGAAAATAGGAAAAACATCTTCAATTTCAGTTACTCAATTTTAAGATGCTCTCAATTTTAAGATATTTCTCTCTAACTGGTATCTTAAATTAAAACTCTGTCAACCATTGGTTTTTGCAGTGAATCTCCGTCCAATCAAGAGCCCAATAAAAACCCCACAATTCAAATAATCACGGAAATCTCACAATCCGTTATTCGCAGCTCAACACATACGTCATTAAATGACACAAACATCAATTGATCGACATTCATCTCGCTGCTTCTCCGTGATTGAAAATTTCATCACTCAAAATATCTTAGTTTATGCTGCGTCAATCAATAGACAATTTCAAGACTGTCACATTGTTCATAGGCCATTCTCTCGTGCATAGTTCTGGATATGCTGGTGGTTTATTCCCAGCGCCAATCGTGACCCACATGATGCTTTACCCGTAACCGTATGACGATGACATGAAGCACGTTCATCCATACGATTCTCATCCTCCCTTTTCCACCTAACCCTTTGCACCGTGCAGCGAACGAGTTCCGGTTTTATTATATATATAGCGATGTGTTCAGTATATAGCCACTATATATCACCATTGAAGTATTGACATGAAGAAAAAGTTGAAAGTATCGAATTTTATCATTCTTTTTTTTTTTCTATGAGTTTTTACGATTAATTGGTTACTATATTAATGTTGGTATCAATTCTTCCGGGATTTTTTTAGAATTCGAGAATGTCATCTGCTCGTTCAATCAACTTGCTAGGGACCCGCGTGTTTACGCTTTAGATTAACATTGGAATTTCGAGGGGAACTGATTCACTAAGTTGATTTGAGGGAAATAATACGTGCTTTTACGATTTTTCGACGTCCAATTTGTGAGTGAAGTTAGACACAATAGTTTTACGGCTAAATTAAATGCCATAGCTCAACATTCGACAGGTACATTAAATTGATTATTGAACATATAAATAAAGTAACTGAATTTTTATGAAGATGGTTTGGGAAAAAAGAATTTAAGCAACGGCTGATGATGTTAGGATATTACAATCTTGTTCAGTACACAAGTTCTCCAAACAATCCCAATCAAAAATCCATTAAATCTGTTCCAACTCTCGTATTCCAGGTTAAAATGAAAGTTCCAACTTTTCCTTGAGTTAATCCTTATTTATCATTGAACGTCAACAGAATAACTCCAAAATTCAGAATTAATCATTAGGTATGACGATAGTGCATCAGAGAGTCAACCCCTGAGTTATAACAACAGATAAAATCGTGAACTTTCTTCGAAGTTCATACAAAATTCATAAGAAAGTTTTCAATTAAAATTTAATGATGAATCTCAATTTTATCGACTGTGGATTCGAAACATACTTTAGTATCTAAAATTACGCGGATGATGAGCTGTCATCATTAAGTCATATTTTATTGTTGGAAAATCATTGCAATAGATGCATAAGTAATAACCGATAATTCTGGGATAATGTCTAGCACACAGATCCTCTCAACAATCACTATTGAAAATGAAATCGAACGTCATTGCCAGTGAAATTGAATGCAGTCAATTTATCAATGTATTGCAGTGACGAAAAAGCCGAATGACGTTTACATATGAGTATAAAAATCGAATTAATTGCAATTAGAAATAAAAATTAAACTTTCCTTTGAGTAAATCCTCATCGATCCATTAATTATCATTGAACATCAATATAATTATTCCAACAATAATGCGCATGGAATGACAAATTAATTGCCATTGGCATTACAAATTTGTACAAAGTAATGAAAGATTGTATTTACTGATCAAATTAATAAGAGATATTATTTTAAAATTGAAATTCAAATAATTATTGAAAGTGTATGAGAAAATTCACCGAGATTTTCAAATATTCATTTTATGCGTTTTCCATAGTAGAAAAATCCGACGCATTTGCATGCAGCGTGTGTGCCGAGTGCCAATATCGAATGAAAGAAACGATGGTGAAAAAAACAGAACGAGAAAAAAAAGCAAAATTATTGGAAACGTGTAAAAAAGTGAGAAAAAGAGGAATAAAAAAGAGAAGGCAAGTGCGATAAAAAAATTTGTAAAATATTCACAAGGTAGCCAATTATTGTGGCATTGTTAAAGTGGAAAAACCACAAGCACTTGGTTGGCAATTTTGCTTCATGCTTTGCGCTCTAGCGATAGAGGCACTGCTATCAGCTATGTATACACAATGAAAGTAGATGGTCTAGGGGAAGGTAGTATTGTAGAGATGGGAGAGAAATGCAGATTGAGGCTTGGATGCTTTTATCGATGAATAAATTGTGCCTCTGAGGATTTTAGTTATGGTACGCGTGTGCTCCGAGGCATTATGCATTTCCTCGAGATTGCACAAATAATTGTATTGGAATGATGGATAGACGACTGTTGATGAGAATTTCGGATGAGGTAAGTTATCACCCAAAAGATGTTTGCCTGAAATTCATAGGATATTAATTGATTCTGTAGATTTCTAATTAAAGATGAGTAAGACGTAAGACGGCTTGAGTTACGATCGAAAAAAATCCTGATTTGAAAACGTCTTTATTGAGAGCAGGAGAGTGTCTTGAATGGAAACGGAAATGGCCTTGAAATTGCGGGATTTTGTTCGAAGAGGGCTGTTGAGAATTTGATCAGTATTGTTTCGTCTCGATTTTGAAGACTGAGATTCTAGTCTTGTCTTGTATCGAAGGTCGATACAAAAAATCGAATCTTGTCTCGACTCAGTCTCGCCCCGACGAATATCGGCTTTCTTTCGCTTTTCATCCCAATACCTCAGGGATGATTAAATATTCAAAAAAAGAACATAAAGATTGACAGATAGATGTATTTATTGTTGTTCACAAGGTTGAACGAAATGACAGACAGCAACTACGCGGAGTTGCGCAGATAATAGTTAAGATACAGTGTGGCATATAACAGGCATATGAGAACATTTTTTCAAGTGGAGATACCACGAATGCATCGCGAAACTCATTAAATAATTTTCTTCAGCAAAATAAAAATCAAGTACTGAGAGTCTCGATTTTGTCTCGAGTCTCGACCGGATAATCTTGTCTCGTCTCGATCGACTAAGACGAGAAAAAATTACTATGTCATCTCGAGTCTCGATACTCGTGATCTTGTCTTGTCTCGAATTTTCTCGAGTCTTGCGGTATCACTAGCTCAGATGAAGTGGTCTCTAGTAGATGCTATTTATGTATTTTGCGTCTGATTCTGAGACGCTCGATAAGACACTTCTTTCAGCAGTATGAACTTGATCGTTTCCGAAATATTCATAAAAAAAAAGAGAAAAAATTTCTGATTCATCTTTCTTTCACCACTTAACCACTGGATCATTCTTCCATCGTTATTGAAAAAAGCTATTCTCCAATTCTCGCAAATTTTCTTTGTTACCACTACGATAATATTTTTTCCACAAAGATTCAAGCGATTTGATAGAAACGTGCTTCATGAATCACTCTGGAACTTATCATCCAAGTTGAACGTCTCAACACTCAAATCTTACTCTCTAAGAACCTATTGGAATCTATATATATACATATCTATATGAAAGAACAGTGATTGAACGTGAATCAGTCAGTGTCTTCTTCCGGCGAGTACTTCAAGACGCTCGTCACTCTGTCTCTCTGTATACAAGAGATCCAAGAAAGTAGCAGCTGAGTGAACGACTGTGCAAACTTAGCTTGTAATTCGAAGAGCAAAGGCGTCAAGCTTCTAAAGAATCTCTCACAGAATTGGGTACAGTAGGAAGCAGGGTGGGAAGAGGGAGAGGTGGTAAACGAGAAAGCACAGAGAGTTGGAGATTAAAGATGAAATGAGAATTACCAAGGAGAGAAAACTGAAAAAAAATTCTTTGTCAACTTCTTTTGTCATTTTAAGTTGACGGTGAAGTGCAATAATGGCAATTGTGTAGACGATGGGATAAACGGAAATTTTGAGGAAGATAATCAATTGTTTTTGAACGATTTTGCATTTTTTTTTTCATCGTTCCATCGGGAATTCATTGGAACGTTGACTGAGATGAGAAAATGAAACCGACTTTGAAATTAGTGTCTTCACGCGCTTTAATCTGACTTCTCGACGACATAATTGGAGTTGCCCTAGTAAAAATGCCTCGAAATATTAATAAAATCGAAATAAATGTTTTTTGAAAAAATTTGCCGAAGGAAGGTTGATGGTGGTATATGCAATTATTATTATAAGAATAATGATAATATATGAAGAAATATTGGTAAAATCAAAATAAATATTTTTTGAAAAAATTTGCCGAAGTAAGGTTGGTGATGGGTCAGTCAATCATTATTATATGAATAATGTTTTTTTTGGGGGTAATCCTCGAAATTTTCCTCGACTTCTTCCTCGATTGTGCACATGCACTTCTCATAGTGCATCAGCCTTATAGGTTAGATACTCCATAGAATGACAGAGGTTTTAACTAAATTAGTTTTGTTCTATTATTAGTGTTAATTTTTACTAACAATCAGATAGCTAGAGCTCAAATATTCATAGTCAAGGTCTTTTTCTACTCATATTTTATAGCTCCAGAGTTCGAAAATTTCTCTCAGTGCACAAGTCCGAATTTAAGCGGGTAAATTCAAAATGGAAGAAAATAAAACAGGTGCGCATGGTAACATACACTGAGAAAAAAGCCTTGTGCTAAGAAAATGTATTGATAACGAAATTTCCCTTCGCGATGTCTATAGGTATTCATATCGAAATTGTCTGGAACGAAGTAAATTTTATATATCTACCGCAATTTTCTTGCAATAATTTTTTTTTCTCCGCGTAGCAAAAAGTATTCAGAAAGAGGGGCTCAGATAGGTGAATAAATAGAGATTCATTGCGGTATGAAAAATCCTCAATGCCCGTATATTCATTCGATACAGAAACATGATGCTTTATGGATGAAAGGAATTCAATTAATTAATCCAAACATGAATAATTTGCCTGTGCACATGTTAAATTGAATCCTGTCTTGTGAATGATACCAACATCTCGCATTCTCTCTCATTGGTTACTGTCATGAAAAAAAAATACAGTTAATACCACATGAGAATTCCACATGAGAGATTTCCTTTGATAATGCCTTTGCGTAAAATAGTTTTGCCCACGGAAATTGAAAGTTCACTTGAGTGTAGAACAAACGTGGCACTCATCATGTGGACAATTAATTCGTGGATGTATACAATATAAACCGTTGTATATAACAGCCGGGGCTAGAGTTGAAGGGAAGGTAGAGTCATTGACTCACTCACTCACTCACTATCTGGATGAACGACGACGATGGTGCTACAGTTGAGTGTTGTGACGATGAACCCACTAACAGGTACATTGTATTTGTACGCAATGCTTTGTGTGTTTAACTGGCAAAACCATTTCAGCGATGAGAGATACTGTGATGGCTCTTGTTTCGTTACTGCCTTTGATACATTGGAGATTCGGAAATTTCTCGAATTTCATTGTGGGGGTTAAACCAATTATTCCTCAGGCCGTGATGCAAGGTGAATGGGTAAATGGGGTGACATTGAGAGTAGTGTCATCCTGGGAATTCGGGATAATTCGCGATGAGCAGTACGTAGAAAATTTCGAGGTGTGAAATTCTTTGGAAAACCATTTTTCTGCTTGAAAGGGTTTTTTTGAGACTTCTACATGTATCTCACAAAAGGTTTACATAATTGGTGTAACTTGAGGATGTAGTTGGGATGAAGATCTAGATAGGGAAAATAATTAAAAAAAGAAGAAACCCTATTCCATGAGGAGTGTACACAGGTTTAGCGTCGCCTCGTGGACCGAATCGAAATTGAGTATGGGTTAATGTCATCGATAAGATTATTTTAGGTATCTTTTCTTTCCGTGTATGAAAATTCGTAATTGAGCGATATCTCTTCCAATTTCGCTCCGAAATCGATTCCCAAAAAAATGAAACGATTGTAAATTTTCTAAAATACAAGAAGCTTCGAATTTGCGTAGGAAAACACGGAATTTCAGTAAGCAGATCTGAAAATTCAATTTTGTCCATCATACCCTCGATTTTCGAAATAGATTGCACCCGAAAATATCAAACAAAACTCGAAGAATCATTGCTCCCCGGAAAACCCAATTTTTTCAAAACGTCACCCATATAAACTGCAGTTATCATTTACTCCAAGCTAAATATTCCAACAACACGCCTTTGTAACGCCTGCCAAAGGCCGAACTGGCACAATAGTTTGTATATCGACCTGCAACTGTCTGTTAAGCACGTAGTTGTACCCCAGTCTCAGTGGGATTCAATATTATCCCACCCAGAAACGTTTACCAATGTCCCACCGATTTCAACAATGACTCCCTAAACCCATTCCAATTCCTAAATCGTTTGTATGGTAACAATAAAACCAGCCAAATGTAAGCAGCCTCATTTCTGTAAATAGCATTTACAATCCTTTAGGGGAGAAAACCTAGTGAACCGTGTTTTGTTAAACTCTTCATGTAACTCACTTTGGCGTTGATGGATGAATAAACAGCCTGTCAATTCACAGTTGAGAGCGTTTGACTATCAGTGGCATAAAAAAATTTAATGAATTTTTTAACACCCAGAAATTTGCATAGAAATGATTATCATCAAGTTAATTACCATAATTTTAATTTCAACGGAAATTTCGGTAAATATGTACTTTCACTGTCAATGAAAGTATGAAAATTTGAATTTTGGTGGATACCAGAGAAAAATCAATAATCTCTTCATTGTTTACTTTTTATTTGTCTTGTAATCGATTGAATTTCGGCGGTTGTAGTTCCCATGGAAACTTTAGTGTCACCGAATGAAAAGGCCGTAACTGCCATTTTTTTGCCGAATAATAAAAGGGCGTAAGTTAGTATTCTTATGAAAAGTCGGTGTGGATTCAATTTTGATAGATTTTTGAAAAATGGCACTTACGCTCTTTTGACTCTACAGTGACGATATAATCCCGAGTGTGTTGAATTATTTGGAATTGATCGAGGGAATCGTAAAGGCTGGAAATATCTTGATTTTTTGGAGAATTCATTCCCCAATAGGATTTAAATGTTAGGAAATTTAATTTTATTTACAAGTTTTGACAGTTGTTTCTTGAAAATTCTTTAAATGACAAATATTTTCAACGATTCATGTTTGTGTTGATTGTCAGCATTATCCTGAATTCTTGATTTAATATAATCACATTAACGATTTTTATAATTCAGTCTTTCATATTGTTATTCTTGCAGGTCGCGTGGCTCCAGGTCAACACTCAGACTATTCTGACGATAGCCATTCACGTAATTACTAAGAACCACAGAATAGCAGTTACTCACAGTGATCATAGGATATGGTATTTGCACATAAAGGACGTTAAGGAGAGTGACCAGGGTGACTACATGTGCCAGATTAATACAGATCCTATGATAAGTCAAGTGGGACATTTGAAAGTCGTTGGTAAGTTTGAGAAAATTCCTTCCTATTGGCAATCAATATTTTACGACTTTCCTCAATTTTTATAAAAACCATGAATAAATTCCATTAGAGTAAACCGTCCAATGAATGAATGATTATGAACCTGTCGCAATTCATAAATCAATGAATATTCGATAATTACTTCAATTGAAGTTCACACAATCGTAATTTATTCGAACTTTAATGTAGAAAGAACATGAAATGATAAATTCTTTAGTGTGACTGAATTCAGAACCATTTTTTTGTGCGGAAAAATCAATTTACCAATGAATGAATGTATATTCTTTCCCATAAGAAATTTCCTGAAAGAAAAGAAATGAAGAAGAAGAAGTCTCAGGATAGGGCAGAGAAGGATTTAAAAAAATATGCAAATTCATATTTTTCTATTAAACGAATCTCCTGACAAAGGAAACGATTCGATTAATCTATTGTAGGAGGTTCGAACCTCCGACAATAGATTTATATATAATTTTATTTTCCAAAAAAAATATTAAATTCTAATTTTTCACATTCTCCACATTTTTTCCTGAAAATTTTGTCTTCTTAAAAATTCTCAAAAATATAGAAATTTTAAAATTTTCAACAATATCTCAGAAACTCAAATTTTTTAATTTTTCCATACGGGTTAATAAACAGGTAGAATTAAAAAAAAAAAATTATGAGTTCAATAAAGCATTATATCCTTTAGGCAGATATTCTAGATCAGTCTTGAAATTTACAATCTTATCCAAAAAAAAATGTATCCAAAAAAAATTGAGATCAAGCGAAACTCCGATCGCGACACTTTAGTCCCAAATTTTCCAAAATTATTTACTGCTCATAATGAGTATCGCTGTAATCAAATTCGTACGTTAAAACGTTTATTAACTTTTAACCCCTTCCTCTCATTAAATTTCAGTACCTCCCGATATTCTCGATTATCCAACAAGCACTGATATGGTTGTACGCGAGGGAAGTAACGTAACACTACGGTGTGCAGCAACTGGATCACCAGCACCCAATATCACTTGGAAACGTGAATCCGGTGAAAAGATAGCACTTGGTACTGGTGAGGAAGGTAAACTATTGAATTAATATCCAGTTTCATACTTCTTTCCCTTTTGATAAACAGTTCGGCATTAAACCGGATGTTGAACAAAACAATTCTATTATCAACGTTGCTAAAACAAGTTTCTCGAGATATGAAAATTTGTACAATCGTTACTCAACAAACTCAGAACAATTATTAATAAAGTTTGTTTCGAAATTTTGATAATTCATCAGTCGTCTGGTTTATGAAAATTTTGCTTCCTAATTATGTTAATTCGTACTGTCTCTATTAATTCGGCCATTTCGTACTTAGTTCTGGGGATAATTGGTAGTCAGTAATGCAGAAGAAATAGTTTTGCGGTTAGTTTTCAATGAATTTGGTGAAAATATTAAGGCATTCATTCTGATTTATCCAAAGAAGTTATTTGATCAAAAGAAATTGGGAAAAGGCCCGTATAAAAAAATATAACTGTTAGTATATTCCTTCATATATAAATCCATATATCGATTTTCGCCGATTCAGTTATAATGTCAAATCTATTAATAA
>JABSMS010000362.1:0-18076 GCA_018902275.1 Aleiodes sp. PSUC_FEM 10030003
AAAAAAAAATCCATTGAAATCAAATGTATCAAATTCTTACAGATTTATAAAATTAATTGAATAAATGACCGTCACAAATTGAAAAAATTTAATGACGGTCATATTAGCAAAAAACGAATTACATATTAGGAAAAAACTGGGCATTAAAGTTTTGAAAGAGAAAAAATTACCCAAGAAAATGTCCAAGTTGTCAAAAGCATGAGTTCTCCATCTGTTGGTGCAATGCAACACTTCAAATCCCGCTCCCTGCAGATCTTTTCTCAGCGCTTCTTGTGGATTGGGGAGACCAAAGTGAGAAGCTACGCCATGAGCTGCATTCTGGATGAATAAAATATTTTTGAAACACGAGTGTGGAAAAATCCTACTTCACGCACGTTTTGCAGGCACGAAAAAGTGAACTGTACCTACAGGGATGACTAAAATTCGTATTCTAAATTAATATGCAAATGTAATGAAAGAATTTTACCTGCATGTAGATTGAGTACTTCGGATTCTTCTCGAACTTTAAATGAAGCTCTATTGCAGTGCAATGGGAGAAAGATATACTCAGGGCTGTGCCACCTGGTCGGAGTAGCTTGTATATATTATTTAGCACAACTTCTACGTTCCGACACCAGTGAAGTAGAAAAAATGCTACCGCATGATCATAATTTCCAATTAAATTTAGCGGTATGCTTTCGAGTTCAATATCTAATTCGAAAAAAGATATTCTCTTTCCATCGCTATTATTTTCCTCCGCATACTTCAACATCTCTGGTGATTTATCAATACCTGAATAGTTGGAAATTAAATTATGTTTTTTTCTCAAAGAAGATAAACAGAAGATAAAGTTCCTCATCGGTATTGAGAGATCCTTTTATTACGTCACCATTGTTTATGAAAAATCTCTCGAAATAATTCAGATAGCGCAATTTTGTGGTAACTCACTGCAAAAGCTCGTGTTTTATTTCAAGATACAGATTTTTCTTACCCTGTAGTGATTTGTGTAATAAGATGCTCTTCAGTGTCTTAAAAATACACTGTAACACTACACAGTAAGAAATTACTACAAATTCAACACAAACAAATTTAATATAGTTCAATTCAATACAGACCAATTAAACACTCATACAATGAACATCAGCACCGAAGATCCATTTGAAAATAGCTCGAAAAATAAAAATAAATACAAATATTCATCTCTCAGATTTTTATTATTAATAATCAACAGACTCTACAGCTGCAAAATTGTTAAGCAACCAAATTTCGGAAAAAGAGGTAATGCACAAGTGGGGCTTGAACCTACGACCCTCAGATTGACGGTCGGATGCTCTACTAACTGAGCTATTGTGAGTGCCACTACTTTCTTTATCTCCTTCAAGTTAGAAATATTCATTTTTCATGGAATAGAAATACTCACTAACAATAACAGTGTCATCAGACAATTTTGGGAGAAGTACAGTTTTCGTTGTAGTACCAGGACCACATCCAATATCCAAAATCTTTCCGCGCATTGCCTTTACTTCATCACGAAATTCATTCACTACGTTTCGTGTAGTCTCCTGTACGAACGAATCTTTTTCATCATATGTCTTTGGATCATTCATATTTACTGCAATCAATAGCAAATTAGTGAGGCGAGATAAATGAATCTTACATTCAATAGAAATGCGAAATAGTTAACAATGAAGTATTAAAAAGTAGGGGTGTGCAAATATTCAAAACTTTGAATAATTCATGGTGAATTGAATACGAATAATTCTGAATATGATACAACCTTCAGCCCGAGAAGCCTGATTTTGGCATATACAACCCTCTGCTTTTAGATCTTCGATAACTCTAAAATTCATCCATTATTTGTAAAAGTGTACAATATTTGAAAAATTCAAAAATATTCAAAACCGTTCGAATAATTTGAATTATTCAACTGATTGAATAGTTCAAATCATTTGAATGATGCAAATTATTGAATAATTCAAATTATTCGAATTATTCATTATTATTCGAAATATTCATATTTTGAATATTCAATTCATTTTTTTAATTGAATATTATTATTTAATTCAATTCAATTCAAACACTACTTGCACACCCCTGGTAAAAACCAAACTCAGAAATTAAGTGCAAAGTCATTGAGATGCTATCAATTGAAGTGATGTTCCAACTGTCATTGAGCTCAAATTACGATAAGATAAAAGGAACGAGTCTGCACTCATTCTTTTTATCTTATCGTAATTTATACATTTCTGTCATTCTATTAAACTTAAAATTTATGATAATTGATGAAATCGTAACAATGTTGGGCATTGGAGGAAGGGAAATGAATAGATTGGTAGCCGGAGTCTGATTCTCAGGCGATAATTTTTGGAAAAAATCCTCTATAAAAAAAAAATACCGGATTTTTTTTCTCAATACGTCAGGATCTGAAGATTCTGTAGGATAGTATTTTATTGCAAAAAATAGAAGTATAGTAAAAATGAAGAACTAAAATTTCCATATACATTCAGAATATATTTATTGTGCGTCTAGAAGCAAAAGGTCCTAAGTGTACACCCATTCCTATTCTCTTAGGACCTTCGGCTGTTAGACTCTCGATATATGACCGGAGAGTTGTTTCTTGCCGCGCGATTATTTCTTTTACAGAAATTTTATTATACGATCTCTGTAGGAATTTTCATACGTGACATTAAAACACATGAAAATGTAAAAGCAATTAATAATATAAGCAATTAATTCTACAGTAATCTTTATTTCAAGAACTAATTCATAATGGATCCTGTTGGACTCACCTTTAACAATGTAAGGCTCAGTTGATCGTCTGTATCTATCGTCAACTAGCTGCGCCTTGAAAGTGAATTGAGATGACTCCTGAATTTTGTTTTAAAGTGATCCAATATCATACGTGGTAGAGTGGGTAAGCAACCCCGCTGTGCATGATATTGGAACACCACGTGGCAAAGGTTTTTTCATGCTAATGTAACAGAGGATATCTCGTTGGTCGAATATAGAGAATAGACATGAGCATTTATCACTATACAAACAGAGCTTAATAATCATATTTGCCAAAGAGTTAGTTCAGTTGGCAGCGTTAACGGAGATGATGTATCTGGCATTCAACCTCTACCAATCGAACAACCAGATTCTGGTTACTATGTACTTTGAGTCTCACACAGAATATTAAAACTTCAAAAAAACGTGTACACCTGTGTGCCAAAATTTCTACAATATCTTTTCTCGATCCTCTTCCCAAAAGTATGGTCTTCCCGGCCGCTTTTTGCTCCGGGAAGAGCGACTTTTGTGGCCTGGCGATTGGCATTTTTGTGGACTGTGAGGCTTGTGATACATTGAGAAAAAATGTGGCAGAAACGTGAAAAATATTGATACACTCAGTACTGAAAGAATATTTCTTTAAATAGGACATTACGACCCAAGGTCAGGAAATCCAACTTTCTGGCCTTGGGTCGTAATATGCTATTTTTTACATAGGCCACGAAAATCGACTTTCTAACGTCGTTTTTTTGTGTCTTCGGTACAAAAAATAGGATACGCACTTTGGCCGTAAAAAAGTCAACTACGAAAAAATGTTTTTCGCAGTTGACTTCTTTACGGCCTAGGTACAAAATATACTATTCACTTGATCTACGTATATAAATTAAATTCATTTGGAATTAAATTATTTTTATACAGCAAAGAAAAATTTATACTTTATATCCGATAATGTTATCATTCGATTCATGGGTTTCTATATAAATTGGGCTTTTAAAAATGAAAAAATGTAAATTGAATTGAAAAATGAAGATTCATATTATTTTTATTCTTCGCACTTGTTGACAATTTATTTCTTCGATGCTGATGAAGCAAACAAAATTTATCAGTTCTTGGCATTCAGGAGTCACAACGAGGATGCAGCTGGTGATGAATCTCAAAAGGCCTGTTTGGCGTGGAATGTGGGGGAACACGTATGAAAATTTCTATAAGAAACATACCTACACGATAAAAACACGGAATTCTCTAATCCGTCTTTCTTCACTAACTCACTGCAGTTATTAAAAATCATTTGATAATTTTTCAAAATGAACTACTATTGCTCTATACGCATCAACAATACAACCATTCAATTTAATATTCTTATGACCAAGGCTTATTTTATTTTGTAAATATTGTTTCGTAACTGCTTCTTTATATTCTCCTCGGAGACTATCCGGCATTCGATGTAAGAATGGATCCATTTCCATCAAGGCATCTGAGGAAATAAAAATCATCATTTCTTTTTTTTTCTGAATGAAAAGTTAGTTTTTTCATTCTCTTTACTTTGTAAATCCTGATAACTCCTATAAGTAACACTCATTTTCCTGTTACTGCAATGAATAACTCGCAGTCCTGCAAATTCTAAATCTCTCTCCATTAATTCAGTTGCATTCGGACATCCGTAATGTGGTGCTAAATGGAAGAATACATCCTGTGAAAGAAATGTTTGAGAAATTCAATTAATTCTCGCTTGTTTAAAAAACTAGACAAAATGAAACTATCTCATTTCTTCTTGACACTTCACTAATCGTTGTCATAATTTTTATTGAATTCACGATAAAAAAAGGAAATAGTTTAATGAACCACAAACCTTCATGTAGTTTTCGAATCTTGGGTCATTACGAAATGCCATGTAAACATCAAATATATCATGATGACTGATAAACATCAATAAACCTTGACCGCCTAGTTCAAGTAGTCTCGATATGTTTCTCGTTGTTCTCTGTATATTTTTGACGAAATGAAGATAATAAAATGAAACTATATTGTTGTATTTACCAACTTCTCTTCCCATTCTTCTTGATGTTTCTATGTTTAACTTCAAGAATGACATTCTTTGTTCGTCGATCCATTTTTTCTTAGCGAATTCAATAATTTCATTGGATGCATCAACACCTTCGATTAATTAATCATTTTTAATATTTTATTATCATTTCTATTTTCAAATGTCGCGAAATCTGAGAGAGATGATGAAATTTTTGATGCGCTTTTCGTTTTGTTTCACTCAGATTTCGGGATTTGGGAAAATAAAATTATCGTGTTTTCATATAAGAACTCACCAACAAGAAGAGAATCATTGGATAATTTTGGAAAGATAATTTCTCTCGTTAAATAACCATCGCTACATCCAATAACAAGACAACGTCCACTCATATTATTCAATAAATTCGAAAATTCTTCACTTATTTCACGAACACCTTCATACTGCATTTTGTTTTCTACTGAATTTTCACTCAAATTTTTCATAATTTCTGGGATTAAGAAAATAACGAAAAGTGAATTAATATATTTCTCTTCTGATTGATTTTGCACAATGTTATATACGTGAAATTCCAGCCCAATTATTATACAATTTATTATCTGATAGAGAAATTTGAATAGTTAAAATTATTATTTGCATAGAATTTCATTTCACAGATAATTACAAGAATAATCAGCATAGCGATTGTATTACCATGAAAAATATGCATTTGTCATTTTCCGTTCAACTCCTTTATTAATAATTAATGAAAGAGAGTTGAATTTTAATAATTGAATAAGAAGAAAAAGTATGAGAGAAATAATTATCAAAAGTAATGCCATAAGATGAGTCACGTCAACTTCAGTTTATGAGTAATTTTCGTGGAAGGAAATCAGGGCTGCAGAAAAAGAAATACTACTAATTTTTTTCTCCTTTATATTCCGAGATATTCCTCAAAAACATAACCGATGCCAACGTTATCTTCATTCGAGTCATCTCATCACTTAAGGAGTTTGGAGAGTGAACTTGAATCAAAGGAAAAAATCTGAAATTTTGGGGAGTGGCCTCAAAAATTTTCATATTTTCCGTCTCACTGGTTTTCCAGCAATCGAAAATCAAAGTTCATTCTTATACATGGGCTCTTATGCATCCCGCATGTTTTAGCGAGAAACTGTGTTATCGACTCAGACGGTAGCATAGATCTCGGACTAGGAAAAAAACTGTTACAAGAGCCCGTGTATGTTATGGCACCTCCTCAATTTTGCAATTCTCATTTCTCCTTGAATAATTATACAAAAAATTTGAAAAAAAATTGAGGCAATTCCCATTGACTCGTTTAATTCCTCATATTTTTTTAGATTTTTTCCGTCGATTCGAGTGTACCCTCCAAACTCCTTCATTACTGAATTCTCAAAGTCTATCAATACAGGTTTCTTCAATTTCAAATATTTATTTTTCAATTGAAGGGTCATTGAACTCTAAATTTCAAGGAATTGAATCCACCTCGAAGGTCACAACTCGGATCAATAGAAATGATTAAAGACTCGTTAATCAAACATAGTCAATTAATCAATGACACGAGAATAACATATTGGGCTTGATTTGGAATACTCAGAAGAGAGGGAATTGCAGAAACAAATCGAGTATCGAACGAATTGTAAATCTACTTACGGGCGATTACTTTTCCTTTTATCCGCGACCGTTAAACAGATCGTCCTTCAATTTTCCTCATAAATTGATCACTGTACACCTTCAATTAACTTTCACAATTTAATTGTAGAAACGGAGATCGTTCAGATAACGGATCAAAAACAAACAAATAGGGAATAACGTGTGAATACTGGCATTGTAGAGCCACGAGTGCCCGTAATCACTCATTATCCATGAGGTATGAGATCGCTTGACCAATCGCAATTTAGCCTACTCCCTCCGATTATATCTACGTGTACTTTTGTTATAGTGTAGTTTCACGTTGAGACTAGTCACTTCACCGAAATTCAAAGTGTCTCACTATGAAAAGTAGATTGATTTCATCAGGGAATATATGTGTTTGAAATTTGCGTGGTGTGCTACGTCATGTTTTTTTTGTGAGGATATATTTAATTCCTTATGCGATTATTTTGGATGAGAATTTCCAAGGAAATGTTATATATCGTCGCCCTAGAGTCAAAAGGGCGTAAGTGCCATTTTTCAAAAATCTACAAAAATTGAATCTACATTCGTTTTTTTTATAGAAAGACTAACTTACGCTCTTTTATTATTCAGCAAGAAAAAATGGCACTTAGGCCCTTTTGATGTTAGGGCCTAACGGTGTACGGATTACACATTTCAAAAGTGAATGAAGACGGAAGTTTGTCGTTCTATCCTCCCTAGATGCAGAAAATATTTTGTTTCGTTTTTCAGTCTATGCTGTCAATTTCCATCGAATAATTTTTTTTTTTTGAAATTGCGTCGAAATGATGGCTCCTTTGAAGTGTACTCCCACTCTAAGCCTTTCAGAAAAACAGATCATTCTCCTGAATACTGGTTTTTGAATTATTGGAGAAAGTATTCCGTATCAACGTAGAATATTTTCATGTGTAATTAAAACATATGTTCATTTGTAATTTGAGTGAAATAGATTTATTAATATGAAGCAGTAATCAAAAAGGCTGAACCCCAATTATTTAGTAATTAAAACATATTTTTACTTCTTTCAGATTCTTCATCCATAGAGACATCCAACAAATCACTTTTTTGCAGGTTTCTTACAATACGCGACTATAAATGAATATTTATCCACAAAAGGAATATCATTAGAATCATTGTTCTCATCAAGCGAATATCGTGTCATCACTATTTTCTTAACATCACTTCTATAATTTTTTTCGAGATCATCTGGCATTTCCTTCAGAAATGGAGTAGCCGACATGAGAAGATCTGAAAAAAGGAAAATACTTGAAAACGTTTATTTATTTATTTTTCTGAGCTCAAATTCAATGTTTGAATAGAAGAATGTCATTCGAAATGCGATTGCTATTCTTATTTCATCATATCGTCGCCCTCAAATCAAAAGGGCGTAAGTGCCATTTTTTCTTGCCGAATAATAAAAGGGCGTAAGTTAGTATTTTCATGAAATAATGACTGTAGATTCAATTTTCGTAGATTTTTAAAAAATGGCACTTACGCCCTTTCGACTCTAGGGCGACGATATAATTATTAATCAAAAAAATTACCCAGAAAATTATTCAAATTTTTGAACTGAAAAGTTCTTTCCCTGTTAGTACAATGCAGCACATCGAATCCTGCTTTCTCCACATCATTTTTCAGCAATTTCTCTGGATCAGGAAGACCATACTGAGGAGGTACGTAATTCACTGCATCCTGGATAAATGAGGGTGCTTTTGAGAGAATACTCAAATATATTGGTATGTGAATCTTACCTGCATGTAGATGGAGTATTTCGCGTTTTTCTGCAGTTCTAAATAAACATCACAGGCAACATGATTGGAGATATATAGAAAAAGAATTGTGCCACTCGGTTTCAAAAGTTTGTATATATTATTGAAAGCAAGTCCCGTATTTTTACACCAGTTAAGACAGAAAATGGATATTGCATTGTCATATTTCTCATTTAAATCCTTCGGAAGTTCTGTAATTTCAATGTTTAACTGAAGAAAAGACAGTTTTTTCTCATCTTTGTGGTTTTCTTCAGCATATTTAATCATTTCCGGTGACATATCAATACCTAAACAATGGGAAATTTAATTTAATCAATTTGTTCATTCAATGAAAATTATTATGAGTTTTTTTTCTACTCAATGAAAGCCATTCCCTGGTGGACTGGCTTTCATTGAGGAGAAAAGAGGAGATTCTGTTTCGAAGTGTAGTTCGATTCAGAGTCGACTGAACCATTTACTCGAGGCTGAGGCGATCAGTTATGGTTTTAGAAGCGGAAAAACTTGATCGATTCTTAATCAATTGTTCATCGATCGACAAAGAATCGGTTGGCTTCCAGCCAGAAAAATAATTTACTTTTCCTTTTATTCATTCCTACTGATTGACTTTTCATCTAAATTGGCTTCGGTATCAATTTCGCGAATGCTGAGAGATGAATAATCGAGTCGATGTCGAATTTTCAGCTTACTATCTCAAATTCCGAGGTCAAGCTCTGTTTTCGTGTTATATGTCTGGGCTATTAGGATTTTGAAGAATCCACTCCTAGTTGAGAAAAATACTCACCAACAATAACTGCGTCATCAGGCAATTGTGGAAGAATTACATCTCTCGTAATGCCAGCAGGACCACATCCAATATCCATCACCCTTCCATGCATTGCCTTCACCTCATCACGAAATTCTTTCATTACCTCGCTCGTCTCATATCGATGGAGATCGTTTAGTGCAGCGTATTCCTCCGGAGCATTCATAACTACTGAAGAATTATTATCGAATAAATAATAGTTGCATTTTAAATTCCATTATCATTAGTCAAGTCAAACACGTATAAAAATTCCCATGACAATTGTCATGACATTGTCATGACATTGCCCTGGCATGGTGTCATGAAATTGTCATGGAATTGTCATGAATTGAATGAAAAAAAGAGAGGTATTGATGAAATGGAGATGAAAATGTGAGACTCAACGAGTCAACCGGACTCTTTCTTTTCCAATGTGTCAATTGACCAATTATAAATAGGATCAAAAGCTATTTACTTTCTCAACGTATTACATTTTTATCCTTGTAAATTCCCTTAGAATTGCAGGGTGCGAGAGAATATAAGGAGATTGCTCGTAACTAGGCATTGAAATAATTTATCGCAATGATTTTGAATAACTTGATATGATCAATTGAAGAAAATTCAAATACTCACAATGTTTGATCACTTAGTGAAATCGATCTGTCAACGGAAGTAACAAAGATGAGAAAATCAATTCGTCGAAGAAAATAATAAACGTTCTGTGATTTTAATCTCCTTTCAAAATGGACTTCTGCACTGTATGAGACCTTGATGAAGAGTATTAGAATTGTGTAACTATTTATCTTCCCGATGATGTTGCCTACCGTTGTTGATTATGGATCCCCGCTACTGACGTTTTTTTGTACAATTTTATTAATTCACGAGAATACTTTATCTCTCTCAACAACAGGATTTGCACTTGAATAAACATGACGTTCCTTAATCGAATATTCATTCTTAGTGTCTATTTCCAAGCGAATTGTGTACTTTTTCTGTTACTGTCGGATCTTGGATTGAAAAATTTGAGAACAAAAATGAGTAGATCTCGAGATCATAGCATATCAGTCAATCTATTTCCCGTAGATATTCAAATTGGACGTTGTTGAAATATTGAGAAGTGCGTTCAATATCAAGATGAATTATCAATTCGGCAGTGATCAATAAGGAATTAGCATGACAAAATTGACAACACATATGAAAATTACTATAAAAAATTCGTTATAGAAATTATTTCATAAAAGATTGGAACGATTCTTATGAGAGATTCGCGATTATTTCCGAAGGATTTTTTACAAAGTTTCTGCTAATAAGAAATGTATGTATAAGGAAATTTCTTATGAACAAGTTTCATTATTTTCACAAATTTTTTCTTTGAATGAGAGTTCATTGATGAGTTGTGGTTACACATAGGGTTCAGAGAACATGAATAAGAATTATCTACATATTTTTTTATAAAACTCTACTTTATAGATAATATCCATAGAACAAAAAAATATGAGGAAAAAAAATCATAGAACCGATTCCTATTCGGAATTGCGATTCGTAAAGTACCTTCTAGGAAGAATTTTAATAGAGAAAAAATCGAAGAATGTTTGCTTTTCTATAGATATTTAAATATGAATTAGTAGTGAAAAACTTAAAACGATTCAATGTTTTACCAACAACTGTTTTATTAATCCTTGGCTTATTGGCGAAATTATTATAGGAATCCTGTAAAAACTTATCTGAAATTCTTTATAAGAATGGTTCCAATCTTTTATGAAAAATTTTCTATAACGATGTTTCTACAAGATTTCGCTCAAAACTTTCATACATGAAGTGTCATTATTACAACATTGTTACAATACGATATTGAGTAACAAGTTGATTATTTCAGAAAAAGAATTACACTCTGGAACTATTGCAGATAGTACACTGACTTCTTGATAATAGCGATGAACTTTGTAGATATTTTTATTAAAATGTCAATTTAATTTTTTCATAAAAGTTCGACGTTACTTCATGCTGTTAAAATTGCTGAATCATTACGGATCAATTAATTGAATGGAATTCAAGATACTGATATAGGAAGAAAAAAGTTGTTTCATCGCTTTATGAATTTATTCACCATCATTACAAACTATGATAATACTCCTAAACCTGTGCTGTATATTATAAAAAATACATGAGAAATATCCACTCAGAATTTTGCCAACGATTACGTAAAACTGATTACGTCAAGATCAAATGTTAGATCCCTCAATGAGTAGAGAGATGTTTGTGAAATGAATCCTCCATACAATCCATCCGGAATGCAGTAGCGCAACGTTCCAAAATCGTTCCAGAAATATTTTTTTTGCATCTAGAGAGAAAAGAACTATGTTCTTTCCTCTCTCGAAACAAAAAATATTGTATGCATCACGGAATGAAAAAAGTCAGATTCAACAATAATTTGGCACCCTCGCTTCGCTCGGAAGGAAACTTTTTGCCGAACTTAACTTCCTTCCTCTCTAGGTGCATAATACCCTAAAGAACCCTAAAAATCCGGGAAAAGCTCTACAGAAGGAATTGACTGTTGTATTTGAGCTCATATTCAATTTTTTTTGTAATATACTATTATAAATTCATATCACTAAGTTATGAACAGAATATAATCAGGGTGTATCCTGTTAACGTTATTGAAGAGTTTGAGCAGTAAACGCACAACGACGGAAGAAAATTCGATTCTTTCAACAAGATGGAATTTTGATCGTTAATTACTTTAGAACCGATTAGATGGAAAATTTGGAAAAAATTGAGGTGATTCAAATTAATTTGTTTTATCCCAATTATGACTGATTTAATAGAACCAAAATATGCCTAAGTATATTAAAAATACATTCCTATTAAGATGTATAATATTTTCCTATTATTAAATACATCTAATGCCCAAAAAAAAGCAAACACTTGAAAATTTCCATTATGTATCCTATTGTAGTAGAAAATTTGAACTTCTCTCTTTTGAGTAATGAAAAGTGACGGAGTGGTTGAATATCGATATCTACCACTACCAACTCTACTCCTTCGCAGGTTTCTTAAAATGTGCCACTAATACAGTATATTTCTCCGTCACGGGGCATCCCTTTGGATCAACGATATTTTCATTAATTGAATATTTGTCCTTAATGTCTCTCTCCACATCCTTTCTGTATTCTTTCTGAAGATTCTCTGGCATTTGACTGAAGAATGGACTGACAGACATGACTAGATCTGGAAAAAATGAATATATTTCTACTTTTCCAGTCCTCTATGAATTTTATGATCAATAACTGAGTAGTACGAAAAGATAAATTTGACAATTTTGGAATATTTTATGATAGCCAGAACTGCATAATTCAGTATGCAGGATGAAGAACTCCCAATGTAAATTATACATGGGAAAAATCAGATAACTGAATTAAGAAGAAAAATAAACGTGATTAACGTTTTTCTGGGAATATGATTTACGTTTTTCTAGAAACCTGATGTGGGTTTCTCTCCGAGCCTAATTCTCGGTTTCTCTGGAAACCTAGTTGCACCTAGTCTCTTTGGAAACCTTCAAATTCCTCGAGAAGAATAATTTAGGTTTCTCTGGAAGCCTGATTCAGGTTTTTTGAAAAACATCGCCAGATTGAAGACACCCGAAAAACCTGAGCCAGGTTCCCAAACAAACCTTAACCTTCCAGAGGAACTTAAATTGCGTTTCCGAGAAACCTAAATCCGATTTCTAGAGGATCGTGAATCAAGTTCCCGAAGAAATCTGAATCAGATACCCCGAAAAATGGAATCACGTTTCCAGAAAAACTTCAGGGGTTTGGAGAGCTTAGTCGAGAATATAATTAAAAATTGAAAACAATCCAAAATGAAGATAGAGCATATTAGTATTCACCTCAAAATTCGAAGGCACTAGTGTAGACAGTTTTTGAGAAAAAATGCTCAAAGTTGATTCTTATGTATAGGCTCTTATGCATCAATTTTTTTTTTAGTGAGAAACTTTAGTGAGAAACATAGAACTCGAACTAAAAAGAAATATTGTTGCAAGAGTCGTGTATGTTATACTATTTTCTCAATTAAAAAAAAAAAAATCTTGGAAACTGTTTACACTAGTGCCTTCAAATTTTCAAGAGGATTCTAATATACTTTTACCTTCATCTGGGATTTTTCTTCAATTTTTCATTATGTTTTCGACTAAGCTCCCCAAACCCCTTAAATCTTGTTCCCAGAGAAGCCGAAATTCAGTTTGGAAATTACGCAATACAACTTCCTTACCGTGCGATTTCCGAATTCCTAAAACACATTCCTTCGTCACCTCAATTCAGATATCTTATTTTTTCCGTGGAATATCGATATTACCAAAAAATACTTTAATGCGAAAAATTACCTGCAAAAATATCCAAATTTTTGAAAGTGAAAGTTTTCCATCTGTTGGAGCAATGCAACACCTCAAAGCCAGCGCCCTCCAGATCTTCTCGCAGCGATTTTTCTGGATGGGGAAGACCATACTGAGGAGCTACGTAAGTCGGTGCATTCTGAATGGATGGAAATGTGGTTAATAGATTCTTCAATTCGTTTCCATGTTGACATTAACTCTTTAGCAGGCCATGGAGGATTGGAATAATGCCTAAACAATACTGACACATTGTCAATTCGTGAAAAACCCTCAATTATAAGCGAAACGCCACGAATTAACAATGTGTTAGTATAGTTTATGCATTATTCCAATCTCCAATGACCTGTTAAAGAGTAGTGAATAGAACCTTCAAATATAATATAACATGCTGAAATTGAATCTAACCTGCATATAAATTGAGTACTTTGAGTTATACTGGTATTTCAAATAAATTTCAAATGCGGTATTCTGAGAGAGAAATAAAACCAGTGCTGTGCCATTAGGTCGGAGTAGTTTGTATATATTACTCAACATGAGTTTCGGCTTCTGACACCAATGAAGACAGAAAAATGAAACTATATTATCACATGTTCCTATCAAATTCATTGGTAGTTCAGGAGTTTCGATGTTCAATTGAAGAAAGGACAATCTTTTCTCATTCTTGGAATAATCTTGAGCATACTGGATCATATTTGGTGATATATCAGTACCTAAAAAATCGGAAATTATCCTCAATTAACTTTTATTATGCAACTAAGGCACGCACAGACTGTCACGGGCGATCAAAGTTCATATAGAATCATATTCAAAAATAAATTTTGCCGAAAAAATCTATTCATCTCTTTAAAAAAATGAAGTGATTGAAAATTTCCGATTGTCCACTTATGAAATATTGAAATTCTGATATTTTACTGAATCAATAGAAATTATGTGAATTTGAGATGGCCATAGTTTAAAACAGATTAGTTTCCTATTTTTATTGAACACGTTAGTTTGTTTCGAAAACTAAAACAAACGCATTCATAAGAATTCTCTTTTTTTCTAAATCAACATCGAAAAATCGATTGATCAATCAGAAGATGAATAAAATTCATTGTTGATCTCTATTGTGACGAGAAATCAGTTTTTGTGAAATATCTTTTGGAACAAAGGAGATGAAAATAATTCTGTTACAACATTTTTTGTGGCTTAAAAATAATGTGCATGGAGAAATTTTGATGCTAACTCTTTCTGCAATTGCAATCTTTCTCTAGAAAAAAGGCAATCGACAAAATTTGTCTATCTCTCTCGGATTCCGAGATGTTCATTTTTTATTAAGCTGCAATATTCACCAACTACAACAGCATCCTCAGGTAGATACGGAAGGATTATATCCTTCGTTGTATCACCAGGACCACATCCAATATCCATAATTCTTCCATGCATTGCCTTCACCTCATTCTGAAATTCTTTCAGCAATTCACTTGTATCATATCGTGGAAGACTATCCACTGAAGCGTATTTTGCCGGATCATCCATAATGAAAAATCTTCTTGGATAATCAGTAGTAAAGAGATAAAACGAGATGAGAGAATTCCTTCTTCCTGAAATTCAACAATTTTTAATTTATTCTTTTAAATTGTAAAAATGATTTTCATAATTTATAATGTTCATGTAGCAAGAGTGGCGATAGAAAACGTATAATTGACCATTTCCATTAACTTCAATTACATTCCTTCTTCTTGAAAATATGGAACAATTCACTCATTATCATTAGGGCCAAAAGCTGTTTACTTTTTTCATATTTGATATTTTTATCGTCGAAAATTAGAAATATGGAGCGCATGAGGAGATCGTTCATAACTATCCGAGAAATTGCATTTACTCAAAAATAACAACCCATGATAGCAAAAGTCTTCATTCGTCTTCACTATTTTTGTGAAGGTAGGAGGACTTTCGTCTTCAAGTCGTCATCACAAGTTGTGATTTTTATGATCCTCAATAAGATCTCTGTCCTTCTTTCATCCTTTTATTGCTAGGGATAGGATGGGTCTACGCCGTAGACTGTAGAGTCTACGGTCATTTCAATGGGGATGCAGTTCAGAACATCTATTTGAAAATAAAATATGTGATATTTTTTTCTTCTCAAATTGAATATAATTATATAAACAAAATGAGTGAACAATCGTCAGTGTTAAGGTGGCCTACTTAAATTGAAAAATTAATTAATTGTACACTTAAACATTAAAAAAAAAAAATGAACACATACATATCGTTTCAATAAGAAAATATGAAGAACGTACACTCACAAAAGTTTCTTACTATTCAAAATACATTTTGGGAAAAGGCACAGAATTATATGTCAATCCAAAATACCAATGCAAATATCACAACTGAATGGACTCAGACTTCACCATAGTATATTTCGACACTTTTCCCACGAGTATCGAACGATATTTTTCATCACAATATGAGGAAACGGGATGGTTTACTTTTCGTCCAGCGTGGTGAAAATGAATGTACGTGGCTGTCTTTAACGATGCACTCCGGACTCTAGTTACTGTAAGACTAGATTTTGGGCGCAAGGAAAGAAAATAGTTATCGTTCATTTTCCATACTCTTTACCCCCCTTCAGTTTACCACCCCTCTATCCTAAAAATGGGAGGAACCCAACGAACAAAAAAAGGGTCAGAACAGAAGGAATTTTAATGATTATTGCATGCTCCATCATCCCTCTTTTTCTCGCAGGTCAAGATTTTTCGATGACCTATAACAACTGGGCAACTACTTTTGTGATTTCTATCTGTTCATTGTTCTGAAAATTCATTTTGTTGTCCTTTGTATTCTCAAAGAAAGATTAAACGACAACGAAGGACAATACTTTGAAAACTTTTGTACTCCTCTGAAATTGGTGAAGACTTTGAAGACAGAAAATGTTCTCCAAAAACACCAAAAAGAAGCGAAGGACAAAAGACATGTCTTCGAAGGAACACAAAATGAAATCTTGCAACAACTTATTTTTCGACTCGGGTAGGCATTGAAATAATTGGTCACAATCATTTTCGATAACTTGATATCGTTGTCCGAGAATCAAAAAGACGGAAGTGCCATTTTTTCTTGCATAATAATAACAGGGGGTAAGTTAGTATTCTTATAAAAAACTGAATGCAAGTTACTCTAGACTGATGATATGATTAGCTGAAGAAAACTGCATACTTACGATGCTCGATCGCTTCGTCAAGTCGATCTATCAATGTACATAATGAACGATCAATGAATTTAACATTATATTTCAAAATTATCTTCTGTACTCTATGAGACTTTGACCGTGAATGTTCAAAGTGTATAACCATTCATTATCGGGAAAATTTTGCATATTGTCGTTCAATATGGATATCCGTCGATAAGAACTTGTTTTTCACTCAGTTTTTTTTTCAAACTACTACGCCAATACTGCATAATGTAAATAACGAGTTATCTTTTTGCACAAAAATGATTTTTATCAACTGAATTTTCCTTCTTAGTGTCTCTAACCATATGATTTCAGTATTTTTTCAGAAATTTTCTTGCCTTTGATCGAAGAAGGGAATAATAGAAACGAGCACTTGAGTTAAAAAATTTCATCAGTTTTTCGTTTAAGATACCCAACAGTAATCAAAGTAAAAGTAACAACGTAAAGTGACCGCGTTTGTTTTAAAGAGAGTGAATCACACTTTTGGACGGACTATGCTTTAGCATTACGATCCCAAGCTAATACCAATTCCTGAACACAAAAATCGAAACATTTATTTGGGTGCGAGTGAGCTAATTACTTATTGAAAATCATCGTACTCATTTCTCCACTTCCTTGATCTGAAAAAATCGACTTATCAACGATACAGTGAAATACAGGAATAAGGGAAAGAAAAAAATGTAATGCAAACGTGCTCGAGCGTGCTTTCAATTGCTAGTGGTTTCTAACTTAGGTCAGAACACTTCGATTGCGAAAAAAAATTGAATCGCATCATTCGAGAAATCGTTGGGCAAAATTTTCGGTACATAGGAACACACACAATATATCCCATATAGAGAAGTCGAAGGAGCGCTTTGAGCGAAATTTTTCAAAACAAAAACTGTTATTAAATCTCGAAAAATGTAATGTAGTCAAGATATTTAGCCGTCAAAATTTTCCGGAGAAATCTACCTTTGTTCAGTCCTCATATGTAAAATATGTATTCAACTGATAGTTGAATTTACTCACTTGATATTTTTGCGATCCATACTTACTAATTATTATTTTCAATCAATGACATGTGTCAAAAGCATTGAAATTATGCAAAGGTTGCTAAGAAACTGTACCGGACGAAATAACGGATGAAGTCTTCGGCCATAACTATTATTTTTGCAAGGGGCATCATTCTCTAGTAAGAAATCAACTTGTCTCAATATTCACTACTTTATCTAGCGGAAAAATTGTGTACAATCATTTAATGACAATTAGAGAAACATTTATGAAATATATTGTATGGGCAGTTCCATGGGTAAATCCATGAGAATTCTCCTCCTACCCTCATACCGCTGTTGTATGGAAGGATCCATAGAAATATTTTTTCATATTTTCATCAATAACCTCGATTGTTTCATCGCCAAAAACAGTTTCCTCAGTGAATATGAGAGATAAAGTAAAGCTGACAAAATTTCGAAAACTTACTGATAGATGTTCTGGTGAATGAACGACTGCGTAGTCCGCACCGTAGTAGAAC
>JABSMS010000373.1:0-18075 GCA_018902275.1 Aleiodes sp. PSUC_FEM 10030003
CAGTGCACCTCAGGGCTTATCTACATGAGAAAATTCAAAATGCTTAAACGATAAAACTGTCGAATTTGAATGCAAATAATAGTTAAAAATATCCAATGGAAAAATGCAGTGGCCCATATTTCACCCAACATTTCTAGCTACTACTTGCATCGATTCAATATTCAACGAGCTTACTTGGTTGAAATATTCTAGAATGGTTAATTGTGCTGTGTTTCCATGTTATTTTTTCAAATTTCTTAGCGACAATTCCATTAACTTGCGCATGCGTGTGTATCATGCATTCAACGCTGGTTATTTTGGCGACTATTGATAATTGATTGATATTCCTAACCTCTTCGAGTAGCAGTAACAAAAATTAGTATTGTCGAACTGGCCAAAGAGTACCGTTCGGAAATGTTCGGGTCCTATGCTTTAACATGTGAATTTTCTCTTCGGGTCGACTTCGGAAGGGCACTCTTTGACCAGTTCTACAATATCTTTCACACTCCCGTAAGTGTGAGAAAAGGAATTGGTTTCTCTATTATTTTCCATAATCCCAAGGACTTTTGCCTCGAGAAAAGGAATTTAAGAGAGGCTCCCCTGTAATCGAAACTCACACTTCCCCTCATAATTCTAATTCGGGATAATGTAGACAAAACCCAACAAAAAAATTCGTTACTTCCCCCCTCTAACTTCTCCCCACTCCGCTCATCCTTGAGTTTTAACAAAATTTTGACCTTCGTTGTTGGATTTGCAGTATAGTCGAGTATAGCTTGACCACCACTCTCAGCCGTAAACACTTGTCTCTCAAAGTTGATCGACATTGTCATTTTCTTCTTGTTCCTGTTATGTCTAAAGGAATGACTCGATAAATCATGAAAATCAAGTGATAGAAGATTTATGATCTTCATTCTGTTGCAGTCTTCAGTGAATGGAAGGTAAGAGTTTGGGAAAATCAGGAAGGGTTAGGATTTATAGTCCTGTGACTATTTTAAGCGCTGAACTCATTATTTTTAGCATCATATTTGATATTCCATGAGATTACAGCGTTCCAGGGGAAACTCAGTCATGAAGCGATAAAACGAGATGATTCAGTTTTGGATTTGAAGATATCGAATAACAACCTTTGCAAAACATCACGTATATCCTTTATATTCTGAGCTATTCTCAGCAAATTTTGTGGCTAATTTATATTTAATTGCTATCTCATAATTCTAGTGCTGGATGGATTTTTTTGAGAGCATGAGAGATTTCTGACATTTTATGAATTCATTGAAAAGTTTTAAGCGACAATCAGTTTTGCACCACTAATTTACAATTCCTTTAAGAAATAATTTGATGAATCATTTTCATAATTGGGCAATATGGTTATCTTCAACCATATTGGAGTCAAATCGATGGCCTTACGTGATTTCCTAGTAGAAAATTTGCTGGTTATTCATGGAAATTTCCAAAATATTATAATTTCATCATTCCTCATTAAAAATTCACTAACTAGTATAATTTTATTCATTTTTTTTTCAGAAATCAGTCGGATCATGCCAGGTGATGCTGAATTATGTGGCTTCCTAGACGCAAAACTACCAGGGAGTCGTTATATGAGTCAACGCGTTCGTAAACGTCCCTTAGCGCCATGGAAGGCATGGAGAAGACACTGGTGTTCTGTCCGTAAACTTGGACCCGGTTTGGGTCTAGAGGTTCAGCTAGATCGGGGATTGAGTTGTGATAGTGCACATGACAGGAACAATTCCATCAAAGTGCCATCAGACTCGATAATTTGTCGTACAGAATCACGAACGAAGCAATTTGCCTTCGGAATATTCCCTATAAAGGAGAGGAAACCGTTGTTGTATCTCTGCGGCATATCAGAATCAGAAACTCAACGGTGGATGGCTAATTTGCGACAATTATTAAAGCCAAGACGTCATAGATTCATGGAGGGAACATTTAATATATCAATGGTTGACAATACACACTCAAGAGCAGCTGGATTATCAGGAATTTCGGGTGATTTAGTTGCTAGTCGTTCTGGTGTATTCATCAAGGACGTTCATACTGGTGATATTATTGAGAATTTGGACTGGAAAGAAATGAGAGAGTTTCATTTAGTAACAGCTGGCCTTCCTGAGGATGTTAAAAGAATTTGTGTTATTCATACAACCAAAGAATTTCGTGGAGGTGTTGGTGAACTTCATGTTTTCTGCATGAATGCTGATAAATTACTGCAGGATTTAGTCACGCAAGGTAGAGGACCAAAACACAAACATGTTACACGTCCTTTAAGTTTGTCCGAAGGTGATTTAAGACTTTCCATTCATGGAGCATATAGTGCAGATGATTCACCGAGTTACCCTGTGCTAAAAACCAAAGTTGCTTCTACATTGATCAATGCAGGACTTGGTATGCTACTTTCGTCGAGGTCTGGTAGCGAAGCTAAATTGTTACACAGAGGTATTGATGATAAATTTTCCGGACATTTAAGAGCAGTCGACAACGTTTATCAGCCTGAACCTGCTAGTATTCCCAATATTAGCGCCAGTCTTGAAGAACTCGAGGAACCGTCGCCAAGAAGAGTATCAACGATTTCCATAGCGTCTGGTATTTATGAAGAAATTGTTGATGATTTCAGCAAAAGCATGAGAATTCATTCGAATCTCTATGAAGATCCTAATGAAATTATCATTGCTACTGAGGGAATCAAGAGAATACCACCACCATTGCCACCAAGGAAACGATGTGGTTCAAATTCTACTAGGAATGGTAGCATCAGCGATGATGGATTAGATTCAGAGGGTGGTACTAGGTCAGCTACACCCACTCCTGAAGAAAAAAATGCGATTGTTACTAATATGACTCTAGATAATTCGGATTATGTGCCAATGTCACCGAGGGTGAAGGACATTGCACTCCAGCTGCAGGAAGAAAAACGTGGTGCACTGGAAGAAGTTTATATGGTAATGCGATAGTAGATGAAAAAGGGGGAGTAAGCCCTCTTTATTCTGATTTGATAAGAGATCGATTTTTTTTCTCTTATTTTTTCGCTTTTTTTTTCGGTGTACGGTGCTGTTGATGGATTTAAAAATTCTATTATTTGCAGTGGAAAGTCAGCTAAAATTTTACGTGGGAAAATACTACAAGGCAATCAATTTAGGTTTAATAGTTTCGGCGGTAATGAGTAAAATGAAAATTAATCCATTGTTTTTTTCGATATCTTGAGAATCATTGGTTCAAAATTGATTTTATTATAAAAACATTTCATTAAGATTTCTCTCTTCCCTCTAATGAGAATAGAAAAGATGATAGAATCTATCAATGTAATTATTACTCAAGTAAACGTTTTTGTTTGGTATTTGGAGAAATATTTTTTTCTCTTTTTAGAATCCATAAATTAAGAGACACTATTCGCTGGTTCTAGAAGGGTCTAAATGGGTTTCGAAATAATCAATTATAGATAATTGAGTAATTGAGAGAATTTTGAGGGGGAAAAATATGAGAAAAATGTATCCTCAGCGAATGAATTGATAACACTCATACTTGCGTATGGAGTGTAATGGATTTTGTAATTAACTTTTTAATCAGGATTTTTTTCTGAAGAAAAAAATATTGAAAGGCGTTACATATAATTCAATGAAATATGGAGTACACGTTTTTCAATACACGACTGAGCTTCTGCAATTAAATATTGAGGGCCAATATTAAAGAAAATATTAATCATATCACTATGCCCGGAATCTCATTAAATAAATTGTAGGGCGCAATTTACTATTTTCTTGTTTCATTAAACGCCAACCGGAAATAAAGCCATGTCATTCTACTGTCACTGCCTTCTGCTTTGTGCCTATAAGTTAATTACATGTTTATTATTGGAACAAAAAAAAAATATGCAAAAAAATTGCTTGTCGATAAATTACAGAGGAATTTCCTTTGATGGATGATTCTCCAATGTGACGAGTAAGCCCGTTGCGAATATAATAATAAATGAGAGAGAAAAATTCTAGGAATTTGCTCAGTATTAGTAATTCACACTATTTTTCTCACATGCGTGCTATCTAGCTTTATGTCTGAATGCAATCAATGTACTAAGAGGGAAAACACAAGAAAATTAATGAAAGAAGCGAAAATAATTTTATAGCAAACTATTTGTTACGTCTATGTGGTAAGATTAAGATCCAATTATTTAAACTATCTTTTACTGTTGTACAAAACAGTGCCCTAATCATTTTAGATATCAATATGTAGCACGCTTGATATTTAATCGAAGAAATAAATGTACTTATTATGTTATGAAGATGTATTCCATCGAATCATTCGGATTGCATTTCATGAATATCTTTGAGATATCTCAAGATCTATGATAAATGATTAGGTTCTTGTAGCTACAAATTTTCAAAGAGAGAATCGTTCTTTCCGAGACAAATGAAATCTTACATTCGAAGATAATTTATGAAAACTGTTTCTATGATAGGGGAGACCGGGGTAATATGAGGTACCTACGGGATAGAGAGACTTCCAGCACTCGCAATTTCCGTGTATATTAGTTTTTACCCATCGTTTTAGTTTTTAAATCGATCGAGCCGCGTCGATTGAGGTAAGTCCCAGTGGGGCAAAATGGGGTATCTACAAAAAAAATTGAAGTTTTATAAAACTTGTAATTTCCTTTTTTTTCAATAAATGTGTTCCAAATATTTTCATGAACATAATCTGTTCTCATCGTAGTACCCCACTTTGTCTCGACTTTTCTTACATCACAGAAGGATGAGAAGTTGAAGAACCATCTTCGAAAAAAGGATCATTTTCAATATTAATAAAAGTTCCCTGAAAAAAGTAAAAAATTAACGTACCCTACTTTATCCCCAGTCTCTCCTATATAGCGAAAAAAATTCAACGATTTTTAAGGTACCCCATTTGCCCCATTTTAAAAAGTTGGAGAACCATTGTCTCAGATTATCTCAAAATCTGATAGAGATAGACATTTTATAGTGTATAAAAATATTAGTGCATAAAAATTAATCTCGGATAGGAATCCAAAATTCAAAACAATGAAAAATTCTAAATGAAATAAACTTTTTATTATGAAAATAAACAAAATCCGATTTCAATCAATTGAAAAGGTATCAATTTTTATGTTAGTCTTTAGCATGGGCTTCTGTGAATCTTTTAGCTTTCTTCAGAAAGTTAGTGAAGTTCAGTCGATATTCATTGGCAATATCGGGCATCAAAGGATCGTCGGGGTTAGGGTTATCGAGAAGCAGTTGCAGAGCAACAAGTAAACTCTCCAGGGTGATAGTAGGATTCCACCCTCCAGTTACACCTTTACCGGGAACCTTTAACAGATCCATGCAAATTCTTCCACTGGTATCAATGTTCGGATGATAAACTGGTGTGATAAATTTTATTTTAGGCGGTTGAAATGGATAGTGTTCGTCGATCTCAATCTCGAGCTTAAATAAACCATCTTCGTAGGGACTACCTTGTGGTCCAGCTATTGTTGCAATTAATGAATTGGTGCGATCATCTTTCTTATAACAAGAGATACCTTCAGGTGGCTTCGTCATGAGCCTAGTCAGTTCTTTCTTCAGTCTTTTCTCTGCTATTTGCATTCTTCAGCCGAAAACTATAAATTTAATCAATTAATTCAATGAATGTTATCGATTTATTGAAATTTGCTAATAGTGTAAAGCTGGGACTCTATGTTGTCTATGTAACACAACTAAGCAATGAAAGAATCTTTCTTTTTTTGATACATAAAATGTTTAAATTCTTTAGTCCTCACCTTTCAAAACACTCAAGATGGCAGTACAAACAACGTCCACAATGCTCTAGCCACTGAACTATGATGTTGGAACGTGCGCCTCGTAGACCAGTTGCGTTTCCACCGTCTAATTTGAATAAGAAGAACAAAAAAGCATATAGAAAAAATTTTTTTTCTATTTGTTTTTTCTTTAAAATATCGGTTTGACTTAGGAATCGTCAACAATTAATTTGTGTCCAGTGAAATCTAAGAAAAATGCTGCTAACTTTCTTTTGAACACAACTCGGATTTGCTTACTATGGATAGGCCATTCATCTTCGAAAAATTGAGATTTGAAGGAAAAAAATCGAAGGATTGAGCCTTGGATTTTGCAGCAAATAAAATTTTCCTTTAAAAAATTAAAAAATCCAATTTTTTTACATTGTTTTCATTGGGATTTGCCCTGGCTTTTCAGTGGGGAAATGAGAATATCTCTACCATCAACCCTCTTAGCGTTAGGCCTCAATTTAATGAAATTACCATCAACTTAAGAACATAATCTTTCGAGGCTGAATATCTAATGTCATGGTATATATTGGAAGCAACAAAAAATTTAACTATGCAGGTTAAGTTAATGAAAGAATTATCATTCTTTTTTCCTGGGTTGTCGAGAAAGGGAAATATGAAGAGGCAATGACGGTAATTCGAAGGAATGGAGAAATTAAGAGAAAAAAAAAAAGAATTAGTAACAATGCCTTAGGATGATTCATAATGGAGTCAAGTTTGTGTATACTAACTGTTGGTTGCTGCTGTTCATTTTTTCCGTGTGGGAGTGCTAGTGGACTGACAAACATTGAAAGAGAGTAAAGTTGTATAAGAAATTCAGTGTTTAGTATAGATGACTCGGTTCCGTCGGTATGTTGGGATTATGGAGTAAAAAGCTCTGAAAAATACTCATTTATTAATAAAAATGAGCAAGTGAGCTCTCATAATTAGTGTTTGATTGATAATTTAGTGATTGTTGAATGATAGGAAGTTTGATAGAATTATTTGCTTAATCGTAGAGTCGGTAACGCCGATTTAACCGACAGGTGAGTAACTCATTCTGGTATTTTTTGGGCGTTAACCATTCTATAACTCAAATGCTACGCTATCGCATGATGTGATACATCGTGTGGTGTAGGAAATGCTTATATTTCACACGTAATTAATTAATTATTTCCTGAATTTAGTAACACAATAATCTATTTTGTGAAAATCGGTTCAATGGGTGCAGTTATGAATAGAGTGAAAATAGGGTGCGTTTCATTGTGTCACTAGAATTTTATCAAATGCTTGGATCGTATGAGCGAGCGTGAATCAGGCCAAGAGCTATCTAATTGTTTGCAGTAATGACGGGAACAAACGGAATAAGTTAATGTTATATTGACATAAATATAAATCTCTCTAGAATATCATGAAATCTATCAGAATTGAAATATTTATCTATTTATTGGGATATTTTTTCATAATTTTGAGTCGCAGGAGATAATGATTGAAACTGCTAGTAATTTTTAGAATCTCATAAGAACAATATCATTAACTAATTCTTAAAATTTGTTGAATGAGCGTAGGCATAGCTATTTAATAATGGGCGTCTCATACTGCCACGCATTGCCGATCCTATCCAACTTCCTAACAGTAAACTGATGAAAAAATTAACTCAATTTTTATTATTTTTTTCTTCAGAAAATGTGGCGAATCGCGTTGACACTGTTCCTGGTTTCAGTTTCTGGACAAATAACAGATGATCCTTACACTTCAACGAAAACACCACGGAATCGCTATGATCCAAATGAACCGCAGAATCCATCGTACGGCCTGAGAAATCCATACGAGCGGGATAATCAAAATCCATATGATCCGCAAGATCAAACTCCAGGGTTTGGTTATCGCAATCCTGGATTGAACGATGGTATTATATTTAAAGAGGCAACATACTTTGTTGTAGCATCACGAATGTGTAGACCTGGACAAGTTTACCGAGTCGCTGTTGATGTGCTTCACAGTATTTTACCGATGACAGTGCGTACAACAATTCAAAGAAATGGCGTTGAAATTGCAGCTGATTACAAAGAAGTTAAGGAAGGTATACCGGAGTATCTAATGTTGAGAATGCCACCAACATCGATACCTGGAGAGTACAAATTACGTGTAGAGGGGCTTTACAATGGTTTAACAGGTGGACAAGCGTTTTTGAATGAAACGTACTTGACATTCACTCAAAGATCAATGACGATATTTATTCAGCTTGATAAACCAGTTTATATGCAAGGACAGAATGTTAGATTTCGTGCAATTCCAATAAATACAGAGTTGAAAGCATTTAATGATCCAGTTGATGTCTACATGCTGGATCCAAACAGGAGAATCATGCGAAGATGGTTGAGTAGACAAAGTAATTTGGGAACGGTTTCCCTTTCTTATCAATTATCCGATC
Organism: Aleiodes sp. PSUC_FEM 10030003; assembly: GCA_018902275.1. Taxonomy (NCBI): domain Eukaryota; kingdom Metazoa; phylum Arthropoda; class Insecta; order Hymenoptera; family Braconidae; genus Aleiodes; species Aleiodes sp. PSUC_FEM 10030003. The sequence continues at coordinate 8,190 of JABSMS010000373.1, forward strand.
AGCCTGTCTTTGGTGAATGGATAATTCAGGTAATCGCCCAGGGTCAAATCGAAGAGAAAACGTTTATCGTTGAAGAATATTATCAAACAAGGTTCGAAGTTAATGTAACAATGCCAGCATTCTTTTTCGATAGCGATCCATATATTCACGGTATTATTCAAGCAAATTACACTTCAGGTGCTCCAGTTCGTGGTAATTTAACGTTGAAAGTAAGTTTCAGGCCAATTGATAAGTACAGAGCAGCAAATATCGCTATACCTTCGGAGAGTTTTTTCAATTTTAACGAGTATTATCCAGCCTGGTTCAAAACTATTGATCGCTGGGGCGATTCATCAGTTTTACGATTCTTCAATGGAACATACAGATTTCAATATCCAATGTCTGAATTATTGGCATTTGCACCAGCCCTTGATGGAATGGAGGTGACAGTTACTGCAACTGTTGGTGAAAGATTTTTGGATGAAATTATCGTTGGTTATTCGACAGCAAGAATTTATAATTCAACAGTCCGTGTAAATTTTTTTGGTGGTTCACCGCAAGTATTCAAGCCGGCTATGGCATTCAATCTCAATTTAGTTGCTTCCTTTCATGATGGATCGATATTACGAGATACTCAGCTATGGAATGCACAGATGGAGATAAGGGCAGATATTGAATCACGGACTAATGGAAGGAAAACTTTAGATACACAATATATTAGAGCATCCGCGGACAATCCATCAATTTGGTCAGCTAGAATTGATCTGAGACAGCAATTGAATCTATTCGATGATCCCCGACGTGCACAACAAATTCTTAATGACATAACATCAATGAAAGTATTTGCTTATTTCCTAGATGGAGAAGGTCATCGGGCACAGGCAGAGCTTCTTCTTTTGGCTCATGAATCACCGGAACAGAAGCACATTAAAGTATCGACAAGCACGAAAACTCCAAAAGTTGGTGAATATTTAGTGCTCCACGTTCAAACGAATTTTTATATTGAAACATTCAATTATATTATATTATCAAAAGGAACAATTATCCTAAGTGGGCAAGACATAATGGAGCACAATATTCGAACATTCTCCGTTCCTCTGAGTTCAGAAATGGCGCCAGTAGTAACAGCAGTTGTTTATCACGTTGGCAGATACGGTATTGTTGTTGCTGATTCATTAACAATACCAGTTAATGGTATATCACGTAACAATTTCACTGTATTCATTAATAACAAAAAAGCACGAACTGGTGAAAAAGTTGAGGTTGCCATTTATGGGGAACCCGGTGCGTACGTTGCATTGTCTGGTATTGATCGTGCATTTTATTCAATGCAGGCTGGCAATGAACTGACTTATGCAAACGTTATATCAAAAATGGCGTATTTTGGTGAAGATACAAATGGTACACATTCACATGCTTGGCTGTTTCATGATGGTGATCCTGATGAAGTCATTCATTTTCCATCATCGACGTTTGGCATCGATGCTAACAGAACATTTGAATACATTGGTCTTGTTGTATTTACAGATGCAAATGTTTACAGAAGAATAGAACACTGCAACCGGACACAAGGGTACGGTGAATGTTTAACAGGGAGATGCTACAGATTGGACAAGAGATGCGATGGTATTTTTGATTGTGATGATGGAACTGATGAGGCCAGATGTACAATTGGTAATGCGACTGACATACTAAACTTCAGGAAGAATAGATTTAATAGAATTCAGAGACAATACGAGAATGTTTGGCTTTGGGAAGACATAAATATTGGCCCACATGGTCGTCAGATTTTTAACATTGAGGTACCGCGACGTCCTGTTCATTGGATGGTAACGGCATTCAGTATGAGTCCAAGCAGAGGTTTTGGCATGTTACCACGTGCAATTGAATACACCGGCGTCCTACCTTTCTTCATTAACGTAGAAATACCAGAGAGAATAAGACAGGGTGAACAAGTTGGTATTCGCGTTTCTGTTTTTAATTATATGAAATACAACATTGAAGCAACTGTTGTATTAGCTGGATCAAGTGATTACAAGTTCGTTCACGTTGAAGAAGATGGTATTGCGCAGTCTTATAATCCCAGAACATCATTTGGTGAGCATCAGTTCTTCATTTGGATACAGGCCCAGGATGCAGCCATTGTTTATGTGCCAATTGTACCAACAAGGCTTGGTGATATTAAAGTTAAAATTTATGCAACAACTATTATTGGCAGAGATATCGTTGAACGTGTTATTCATGTTGAAGCTGATGGCCTACCGCAGTACAGACATCAGTCGATACTTCTTGACTTGAGCAATAAGGGTTATCTCTTTCAATACATGCACGTTAATATTACAGAGACTCCGATAATTCCATACACGGAGGATCGTTATTATATATTCGGTTCAAATAAAGCAACAATCACAGTTGTAGGTGATGTCGTCGGGCCAATTTTTCCAACAATGCCAGTTAATTCAACCAGTTTGATGGGTCTACCAATGGACAGTGCCGAACAGAACATGTTCAGTTTTGCTGCTAACATGTATACAACATTGTATATGCGTTTAATTAATCAGAGGAACAGACACGTTGAAAAAGACAGTTTTTACCACATGAATACACTCTATCAGAGACAGTTGTCATTCATGAATTTGGACGGTTCGTTTAGTTTATTCAGGAGTGATTGGAATATATCATCACCAAGTGTATGGCTTACATCATTTTGCGCAAGAGTCTTCCAAGAAGCCAGTTTCTACGAATGGGAAAATTATCTTTACATTGACCCTGAGGTAATTGCACAGGCTGTATCTTGGATACTGCGACACCAAACTGAATATGGATCATTTTATGAAGTTACGTGGTTTCCAGATAGAAAAATAAACAGCACACTACGAGATGATTATGGAATTATCAAAAACAGGAATATAAGCTTGACTGCACATGTATTGATAACACTGGAGACTGTTAAAGATTTGACTGGTGGTTTGGGCTCACAAGTAGCATTGAGTGCTGCAAAGGCTGCTAAATGGTTGGAACAAAATTTAAAACTCCTAAAAACAAATGGTACATCGTTTGAAATTGCGATAACAGCTTATGCACTCTTACTGGCAAAATCATCATCAGCAGAACAAGCTTTCAATATTTTGTCAATGCACGCAAGGACTGAAGGAGAATTAACTTACTGGGGAAGAATGCAGATACCCCTGCCGCCTTATAAACTCGAGAATAACAAACCCTTCTTGCTACCACGTTTGCCCTATATCTATGATTCTGAAAACATCGAAACTACGGCTTATGCCCTGCTCGTCCATGTTGCACGTCAGGAAATTATGATTGAACCAATTGTTAAGTGGTTGAATTCACAGAGATTGACAGACGGTGGTTGGGCATCAACACAAGATACTGCATGGGCAATGAAGGCTTTAATGGATTACACTGTTCGCTCGAGGATTAGGGACGTTAGTTCATTGACAGTGACAGTCGAGGCAACGTCTTTACAAGGACTAACGAAAACTCTGACTGTTAATGATAAGAACTTAGCCAAATTACAGTCAATTGAGATACCAGAGGCTTGGGGTACTGTTAAAGTACAGGCTAAAGGTGCTGGTTATGCGATTCTACAGATGACGGTGCAGTATAATGTTGATTTACCAAGATTCCAGACACAGCCACCTGTCAAAGCTTTTGATCTTGTAGTTAGGCCAAATTTCTATGGTAGAAATCAATCTCACATAACTTACCATAGCTGTCAGAGGTGGATCAATGTCAATGAGTCGGCTAGATCTGGCATGGCTGTTTTGGATGTTACAATACCTACTGGTTACATTATACAACAACAAACATTAGACCGATACATATTATCAAGACAAGTGAAAAATCTTCAGAGAGCAAGATTCCAATTTTATGAAAAAAAAGTATTATTCTATTTCGATTACTTAGACAATGAGGAAACTTGTATTAATTTCACCATCGAGAGGTGGTATCCAGTTGCTAATATGTCGAGATATTTACCAGTTCGTGTTTATGATTACTATGCACCTGAACGTTTCAATGAAACAATATTTGATTCCTTGTCTACATATATTCTCAACATTTGCGAAGTCTGCGGCAGTTCACAGTGTCCGTACTGTCCAATTTATAATACTGCTAACTTTTTCACATCATCTGGATTTATTCTAATAATTTGTTTGTGTATTTCTGCTGTTAGAACCTTGAGAACACAAGAATTTAATGCTGGGTAAGAATTTTAACATCCATTTCATATTTAAGAAAATTTAATGAAATTAGAGGATTTCAGTGAGACATCTAAAACTTCAAGCTGCCTTATAAAGAAAAGAGAATTTTTATGGGAACTTTACTTTTTTTAGAAAACAAACAATCAGTCATAAAAAATCATTATGAAAATTAATTCACTTCCCATCATTTTTGAAGTGGTTTGAACAAACACATATTTGAGTGAAATGAATTTTCCTCTCTTTTTAAGTTTATTATTGAATTCAAATAATAGCAAAAATTATTAATTATTTTCTCACAATTTAGGAGACAAGTGCGCAGTAGCATTGCCATTAAGAACGCACAATTAACGAAATTTTTCTATGTTGTATTCTTTTGATGGGTGTGCTTTATTTTCAGTGTAGACAGAATCAATGAATTGATAGAAAATCGTTTAGTACATTGAAATTTTTTCCTTTGCAACCTGTATATAGTAGAGAATAGCTAAAGAGTACCTTCTCATATTAATTCCAAATGAAACCATCAAAAAAGTAAAATAGCATTATTGTGCATAATTGAAAAATTGCACAGATTTGTAGAGTTATATTTTGATTAAGAAAAAAAAAAAATTCTATTTTATACTAATGAACTACCAACTTATATCAAAGTTCTTTCAATAATGAAATTTTGATCATTGAGAACCTCCTAAAAAATTGACAAATCATCATTTAGTTTTCTCAGTGGCGGGGGTATTATCCTCAATTATTCCAGACAAGTTGAATATGAAGTATTCATTTCTTAATCGTTTCTTTCTTTACGAAATCATCCGTCCTTGAATAATGTAATTCTTTTGTCGTAGTTGATAAGCTTTTTAATTTCATATAACATTCAGAAATTATTTATATAACACTTTTATCGCTGAGACTATTGTCCAGTGGGTTCATTTGTTTTTAAGCTCCAGAATGATATATTATCAATACTTAACCTTATTTTTCAGTGAAGAAATGGTAAAACGAGACAAATTAGTTCAATGTTGTCATATTATTTTTTTTTAAATCTTTCCACACCTCTGGGAGATGGAGAAATATTTGTAAATACCATTTTTTTAACTCAAGCTGGACAAGTGGATAATGAGCCACTTTTATAGCATTTTTTTCTTATCTGGATAGGAAACTTGTCTAGACCCTGACAGGGTCAAAAACAATTTAAATGTTTCATGTCTCGAAATATACTAATTTTGTAGAGATCAATTAAATGTATAAAATTAATCATTACAAAAATTTCTCTAGATCAATTTCTTTCAGCAATATTTCATACAAATACAGCAATTACGAAATGAAATTGACAAGAAATAAAATAATGTATTCCGTCCATATGATACTGCGCATAAACAAAAAAAAGTTACAAATGATTTTTTAAATTTTATAATCTCTTTTTTTATGAATAAATAAAATTAACTAGTATTATGAATTTTATTGCCTCGTCTCTTTCATGTATTCTTCTCTAATAAATAGCTCTACTATAAACTAAACTTTGTCAAAACCTGATAAAAAAAAATCATAATAAAGATATCAGAACACTTTTCTACAGCTCGTCGTTGAAAAAAATTGACGGCATCATTTGTCAAGTGACTGGCAACGACTACCTATCTGATTATAAACATTTTCCAATGTCTTAACAATTTCGTAAATCTCTTTGCATGGCTGATATACATATTTGGACAATCCTTTGAGATTATCAACGACTGTAGCTATTGAAAGTGGTGCTACTTTCCCAAATTCAATAACTGGATGATATCTCATTGCTACAAAAAAATTGTGTGCACACATTATTTCATCTAATCTTTTTTTAACTGAATCACTGAGATGCATGCTATCGTAAGATGGTAATCCTTTGTAGAGTGGCCAGTTTTCTAAGCATGGAATACAATCGCAGATGAAGAAAAATTGTTCTTTTCTTTGTAATTGACGTTTTTCGCGTGGTGTGTCGGCATAGTGGATACCTCGAAAATCAAAAATCTTGAGGAAAACAAAAAAAAATGTGTTTTCAAAAAAAAATCTTTGGAATTTGTCTAATAGAGTAAAAAAAGAAAAAACAAGACCATTTTTACTTTGTCATTAATATCTTAAAAAAAAAAAATTCTGGAAGAAAATGAAAGTTACAAAGCAAATAATGACAAAAATTCTAGCATCTCCCTTAGATTCTGAGATATTCTAGATTAACGGCAAAGTAAAATTGGTGTATCTCGTTTACAATTTGAAATATTCCAATTAATTGATGAATTGTTGGAATAACCACCTGATCTCCTTTTTTTATTGGAACAATTGAATGCAAAGCTACAAATTTGCCGTGCGATGTGTATGTAACCATTGGATTACAACTGTGATTAATTAATCCGTATAATGGTATAATCGCCATAGCACGTGTGTAAGAAGTCTCCTCAATGTGATCCCAGTCGCACAACTATAAAAAGTTTCAGCATAATTTTTCGGAATAATTTGAAGTATTAGAAATTCATTAATCTCACTGAACATAAATGAAAGGGGAAAAAAATACCATTTGGGAATTTATCATGTGAATTTGCAAATGCTTGAGAATAACACTACCAGTAAAAATGACCCACTCATTTTGGACGAGACTATGAATATTTCCATCAAGTTTTTCACCAAATATCTGAGTCATTGTTGCTAGAATATAGGTGATTGTTGCACTACCAATTGACAATCTAAATAAATCTTCCATATTTCTTTTTTCTGTGTTAGTAGTCAATGAAAAAACACTTGAATACTTTGTACAGTCAAGAATATTTCCAGTGAATCCTTTAGTTCGGCAATCTGAAACGAATGAATATTCAAATGAAAATAAGTAGAGAAAACTTTGTAATCCGTTTTTTTTTAATCATTCCAAAATGGATACGGAATAGTAGAATTTCAGTAATAATACTAGATGGAATAGTATGGAGATTACAAAACAGATATCATGACATAACTTTTCAAATTTTTCTCAGATTCCTTAGATATGCATTAACAACTAATGATATTGAATGGATTTTACAGTGCAATGAGTCTCTACAAACTGTTTCGGAATGTAATTGATATGGAAAGAATTGATTCCAACTCTCTTCATTGTTTAGGAAAAGATATTGCAACGAAAAAAATTATACAAAATCCTTTCCAATTAATCTCATTTTACCACGTTACGAACATCTAACCATTAGTGAATCTCGGAAAAAAAATAATTACCAGAGTTTGATTCAATCTCCTCCATCTTTTCCTTGAGCTTCATCCACCCTCCGCATTCCTTCAGTCCCCTCACCAGCAGCCTAATACTCATTAAAGAACAAATCGGTAACTTTTCAATGATAATGACGCCACAAATATCGCACTCAACATCATGGTACTCCCTCCAAGCTCTTTCCTTACATTCAACCGAGCAATAAATAACATGAACACAGTTATCACAGGGAATCCCCGACCAAGTCTGCTTCAAGCAGTACCAACAATTTGAATACATTCTCTCAAATTCTAGAACAGTTGCATACGGATCCTGCACTGCGAGAACTTCACCAATTTCAATATTTCTCGTTGCAACAATGTGTCTTCCATATTTACCAGAATAACGGATAGCAATTGCAGATGATGCACCAGCAATTTCATGATTATTATTATCCTTGCTTTCAATTTGTGGTAGATAAGCTTCGTCATTCCATTTCTTGAATGGTTCATTAAATGACGAGACAATTCCATCCTTCATTTTAGTCAGAATAATTGTTATTCTTGCCTTCACTTGGTCACTTGCGTATTGTAATGAATCAAATGTTTCCTCAATTGACTCCAATACAATTTTACTTTTATATCCACGAATCACAGTTAAACATTTTGTCTTCAATAAAATCAATTCTGCTAGATGTTTTTGAGGATAAGCAAGCTGTAATGCTCTTTTTATGTCTTCCAAACTATCTTCGTACAAGCTGACTTTGAACAGAGCTTGTGCACGTTGTCCATAAGCCAGTGATGCTTGTTTTGAATCAATCGGTGCATAAGCAATTGCCTTTGTACAAAGTTTGATTAGTGCGTCCTTTTCATATATTTTTGATGATGGTAAATCCAAAATCTTCCCTGCAGCATTATTATATCCTTGGGAACGTCCCACGTTCTTCTCAAAATTTGAAGTTTCTTCCATACTATGCCTTAAGCCAAGGATGTTGTACTCGGCAAATAGAAGAAGAGTAAGCTTTATTCGATCTTCGTCACTCCGCAGTGGAGAGTAGATTTCTGGATAACCTTCTTCACGGTGTTCATTTAGCCAGTGACGAATTTTCGTGTAGAAATAATGTAGTTGATTATCATCTTGTAAAAAAAAAAAATTAAAGATTTAGAAATCAACATATGGTGAAGAGTTTGGCAGTGTTTTATTTCCCGTATTAATATTTTTAATTAAATGATAATCAAAACGAATAATGCAGGAGAGAAAGGAAAACAGAGGCATTATTTCAATTTTCATGAATGAATTTTTTTTTAACTTGAGGGAGATTGAAAAATTTTCATTATTTCCTTTCATATAGTAAAGCATTTGTCAGAAATTCGGATTCGGATTTTTTGGTAGTGATGAATTTGAGTTAAACTAAAGGCTATGATAAAGTATGCTTCATTTCGATTAGATTCGTGAGGTATTTGCAAAACTACTCGTAAGAAGAATTGACCTACATAGTCCTACCATTTCTCTATATTGTCAGATTTTTTAATGTATCGCAAAATCTATGGCAAGTTCAATAATTATGATAATTTTTTTGTGTGCAGAGGAAAATTCGACACACGAAAAATGTCGTTATAAGTTGCTTTGTATCTTTTGAATATTTGGAGATATCCTGTGATAACTCATCGAAACGGGAATCGATTCAATTCCTTTCCTTACTTGGATGTTGAATTATTTATTTATGATGTTACAATCAAATATACAACAATAATTGTTTTTGACGACTTTTTGTGCAATGCATTGACAAACATATAAAAACTCAATAATGATCCCAACCTGTTGCACTTATAGTGTAAGAGGCAATTACTAGTTCTTACCCATTGGTTCCATTGTCATCGTAAGTTGTTTATGCCAAAACGGATTAAGGTGAGGTTGATGTTATATAATTCGGCTAGAAATTCTCAATGATTAACTTTTTTTATCGAATTATTAAGAGTAACTATCATTCATAAAAACTTTTTGAAAATTGTGTTACTAACTCGTGTGTGGATGGAACAGTTGGGTTCTTTGTTTTCGTCAGGTTTCAAGTTCCAACAACCAATCAAAGTGACGTGAGTCATGAGGGTATTCTTTTTGAAGGATGGTGAGCGGGAAGTTTAAATGAATTGTTAATTTTACGGATCAAATCGATGGCGAAGAGATGAATCGAGATGACTCGACTTTATTTGGAAATTTGTTTTTGTGAAAAACATCTCGGAATCGGACTGAAATGCAGAAAGATTCATGGAGACTTCCTTTGTAGGAAAGACTGACACCTATGCAAGGATTACAAAAAAAAATCGAAAGTATTAATCGACCAGTATTAATTGCAAACAAAAATAGTTGTTAATTATAAAATCGTGTGAGTTTAATTATGAATTTTTCTGAAGATATTAATAGTTGAAATTACATTTTTGGGGTTTTTCTGGTGGTGATGATTTTTGTAATCGCTTTTTTGAAAATATCTCGGAAACTG
>JABSMS010000384.1:0-18075 GCA_018902275.1 Aleiodes sp. PSUC_FEM 10030003
GCGGGACATTTCACTAAGTGTACAAAAAAATAATAAGAATCGACGAAAAACTAATGAGCACAGATGAAAAATTCATGAATTCACGCGAAATTTCGACGAACATGGTCCAGAAATTTTTGACGCGCTAACAGCGCTTTTGTTTATGCACTCCTGTGACTTTTTGATGAACTCTTGTGAAAAATTACGACCTAATTTTTCAATCTTTTGTATAAATCACGAAATGTCCCTCAATTCCGGAAGATCCAGTCATTTTTACCAAGACCTTTCGTTAATTTTTCCTGGAAATTTTTCTCCGTGCACAGACATTTTCATGAGGACCTTTTTTAGAGCAAATGTCGCCCTACAAAATAAACCATCCCAAAGTAATTAATTTTAATGATCGTTGCTTCTTCATTTATTAATTATGGCCATACTCGATCAATGCAGGTTCAAAAAATAAAAATCAAACTCTACTTATCGATGATTACACAGAGACAAAATAAGCCGTCATGGAAATTTCTCTACCTCCCTTGGATTCCGAGAAATTCCGCAAAAAAAAGTCGAAGACAAAAAGCGAAGCCTCAAACCTCTTTACTGCTGACATAAATTATAAAAAGTAATCATGCTAAAAATTATTGTAAATACTTTGGAGTGCCCATGATTCATATTTTTGCAATCCAGCAGCAAGTAACGCTACTTGGGCATCACACTTAGTATCATTTTCTGCTTCACGTTGAATTATCTTGGTCACATTATTATTCGTAAACACTCTGATAATATTTTCAGGTTGAAATTCACGTAGCACGTTAATCACTCGCGATGAAATATCATCGATTTCATTATTCAATTTCCCCTTATTAATTTCACTAAATTCAATATTATCCGCGTTATAATCATTCCCTAATTGACAATTGACTGAGTACAAAGTTGGTAATAAAAATATTAAAAACAGCATTAATTGCTGCACTCGCATTAACGAAGCCATCACCGTCGGAAATACTACTCGATTCGTACAAATCAATTCCTTATATAAAAAAATAACGTTGCATTATCTCAGGAGCTAATGATAATTCGCATCCCGCTGATAGAAAATGTTCGTCGCGCAATCAGTGATTCAACTCAAAATTTGTCTGATCGATCTCTTTCTTCCATTATTGTAGAATTTATCGATGATAAATAAACTAGTATTTCTGATAATAAATCTCTATCAGACTGCTTAATCATTTCAGAACAACACTCCTTTTTTTCTTTTCTTTTCAATGGAAATTTTCTGAGGTTTCATCAATTCGATCATTATAATCACTAATGAAGACTGATGATTTTCCATGTCTGATGATTTCCGTTCAAACTCCATGTAGAATCGGTGATAATGAATTCAAGATTAAGAAAAATGATCCTTCAATCATTTTGCAACATTAATTATTTTAGAAAAATAGAATATACTGTTTATCACAATGTTATAATAATGGAAGAGACCTTTGATCTAAAAATTCAACAATATTCCACATTGCAGCAGTGAAAATAATAAGTCAAAACCATTTTACAATTCATACTCAACAATATTTCAACGTATCGTCGTCGTAGAATCAAAAGGGCGTATGTGCCATTTTTTCTTGCTGAATAATAAAAGGGCGTAAGTTAGTATCCTTATGAAAAAATGAATGTAGATTCAATTTTTGTAGATTTTTAAACAAAATGGCACTCACGCCCTTTTGACTCTAGGGCGACGATATATGAAAATAAGATGCTGCAATTTTCTTGAAGATTCTTTTTGTAAAGCAGAATTGCGTCCAACTTGGAAGAAAAGTCCTCACCGAAAGTGTTGTACCTAAATTAGATTCCGAGAAATTAAAAAAAAACATTAATTCTAAATAAAAATTGACTTATCTCGCTTCACCGTTTTGCTATTATGATTAAAAGAAACCGATATGATTTTTGAGTATTTAAATATTTTATTTATCACTATCACTGTAACTGTCATTATGACTACAAATATCATTGCTAACACCAGTTATTCCTTCCACGTCTTCAAGAATTTCTCTTGAATCCTGTTGTCTTTTATTTCTATGGAAAATGATTTTTTCAAGTACTAAAAATGGTGATTCAAAAACAAGACTGAGAATAAGGCCAGCCACAGTTGAAAAAAATAATGTACCAAAGAAACTGGAAATCATTTCAATATCACTGAAATAAATAGGTACCCGAGATGCGCCAACTCTCATCGATTGAATAACCATGTGCACAAGATAAACGCAGTATGATATTCTGCCAAACGGCAGAAACACTGGGTGTGATAAAAATTTTGTTATAACCCCACCATAATCATGAACTGCTGCATAAATTAACCACGAAACACCAAAAGCCCAAATGTGTCTCGATAAACCGGCGTAAAAAACTTCCCACGGTGCATGCCAATCGTAATTGACGCTTTGAAAAATTCTATAAGTAAAGAAAACGAAGGCGAATGATAGTAAAGCTACGATCCATCCTATTGTCATGCGTAGGGGATTCATTTCATCTCTCTTCCTGGTGATTTCATAACCCAGGAGAATGCCCAGCAGCCATGGTCCTGCTCTTGTGTAGGGACGAGTGTAAAAGTTCGCCATCATTTCAAGGACCTTAGTATAACTGAAAAAAGAGAAAATAAAATTTCAGTAGTTGAGTACACGTATGAAGATTTATTGCATTCACATTTAAGAAGTGTGGATGATAAATCGGGAAGCTATTAGTTCGGTCCAAAAGGACCCATTGTAACGTACAGCTACCAATGGGTATGATCCGATCGGATGCGATTACATTGAAACGATAATCAAGACATTTCTTACATGACAAGCTCTAATTCTTCTCAACAAAGAGATGCTTCACAAAAAACACCTTTCTTGCCTTTAGATTTCGAGATATTTCATGGAAACCATTGAGTGATTCAGAATCATCTTGTTCTATCATTTTCTGAATTGATTCATAATTCATTGTTTTTGTTCAAACTCACTCGCTTCTGTGTGTTATCATCGCTGCAGAGTATTCATTCACTCCCGCCATAACGGCGGGCGTAATAATTGAAGCCAGCATGAAACCAGCCAAAATGATCAGACCAACTCTCCGCCTTTTCGATAACGGATAGAGAATAAGAGGGGATATCCAGTAAAGCTGCATGTCCGTTGCTAAGTACCATGTGTGGCCCAAACATGCCTGAATCATAAATATTTATTTTGACAGTTGGAAAGAATCAATAATTGAGTAGTGAAACGAGATGTGAAATTCCACTTCAATATTAGATTTCACATAGTTTTTTTCATTTCTCCTTAACGCATACCCTCTCGGATTTTTGCGCATTTTATCCCTCTTCCCATGAGTCGGAATTTCTTCCTAAAAAACCGTAACATGGGATTACCTCACTCGGGACGGCTGACGTGCCATTACTATCGTAGAACAGATTTCATATCGTCACCATAGAATCGAAAGTGCGTAAGTGCCATTTTTTTGTTAGTTAATAGAACGGCGTAATTCATTATTCCCCTCGAAAAATGAATGTGTTCAATTTCTGTAGATTTTTAAAAAATGGCACTTACGCCCTTTCGTCTCTAGGGCGACGATACAATATCTTAAATTATTCTGGACAATTCATTTCTTTTTGCTATTCTACGGCTCAAATGATTGATGCAAGAAACCTACATTGGGTTCAACCGTATGAAAATTCTGGACGTAGAGCATAATAAGCCACCAATTTGCTTCACAGCCTTTCTTCTCCACATCAACTGTAGATTCCCACAGAGCACCAGAACCCGATCGCGGAACAATGTATATTGTCAAAAGTATGAGTGCTGCCAGCGCAGGTGTTAATCTGGAAGTTTAATGATGAGGCAAAGAACATTGATTTATCAGATACAGAATTGTCAATTATTTAAGTGTTATTTACCTGATGTATCTATGAATGTAAAACATGAGTGGATTGAATTTGCGGCCCTTCGACATTTCTTTCATAAAGAGATACGATAGTAAAAAACCACTAAGGAGGAAGAATGTATCTACTGCAAAGGGTGCTATTGCAATATATATAGCCTTCCAAGACATTGACCACTGGAAAAATTGATTGAAAAAATAGAAGATTAATAAAATAATTTAGCACCGAAGTGGCAAAGATAAATAATTCAGAAACTTTGTTAAAGATTATTTTGCAAATATCTTTGAAACGAGTGGATTTAGAAGAATTTTTCAGGAGACCTGTTTTGAGTACAGCTTTATGATCTATACAAACAGTCTCCTCATAAATTTTCGTCTACGTACATCGCGTTTCTCCTGCAAGAAGGTCGTATGAGCCATTGTTTCTAATATTATTATTTTTATTATTAACAACAACCAGACTTACATCTGCGAAATTGCTAAGGAACCAAATTTCGGAAAGAAATAGGAAAGGCACAAGTGGGGTTTGAACCCACGACCTCAGATTGTGTATTAAAAACACAAAGCATTAACACAATTAATAAAGATAAACACAGAACATTAGTTCTTACGACCTTTTTCCAGGAGAGACGCGACATGTGACATTTGGAGAAATCGGGCACAAGCCTACCGTAATTGCGTCGGTGAGATTAATAGCTGCACCACCAATTGTCATCAAATATTGATGACCAAGAAGCACCCAACACAAACTGAAGAATCTTATTCCCTGAATCGCTGGGATATTACCACGTGGGACGGTCGTATCAAATATACGAATTAAATTCGTGTAAAATGAAAATTTACAGAATTCGTTGAATTTACTCATAGTGCTAATTGATGTTATCCTGATAAAAATATCGAGAATCGTACAGCCAACCAGGAAACCGAGGAAAAGTGAAAGAATTACTCTAGAAATGATTTTAAAAAATTGTTACTAGAGGAACAACTCAATTGAATGTTCTCAATAATCTTAAAATTTACATTGTAACAATTTCTCCAGTTTCAAAGGGCGCAGGATCGACTGATGAACATTTGACATCCTTAATTTCCAGAAATCCAAGATAACTCGACAATTTATCAATTGCGTTTTGCAGTATTGCAGACACGTGCTGAGGACTGCAGATAGCGGGCAAGCAGATTGATAACCTTGGAGTAAAATATGGTATCGTTGAATTCGATGCTTTTTGCGATAATGAATACATGCAATGACGTCCGCGAATCGAATCATTTCCTTTCTCAACTTCAACGGTTATGCACTCATCATAAGCGCCCAAATCCTTTAAATTTCCTTTCAAAATTCCTGAAGGAATTTTCGATGATGCATCAATCACTGAAATGTGGAAATTTCATTCGCATTATATTTATTATAGTTCAAGTCAGTAGTGAAATAGGATGATTTGAATCTGCTTGAATTTGAAGTTAGTTTTTGGAAAAAACCTTTTCTCAATTTTTTTTAAAACCTCCCGCCGATTCCAAAATATTCCACAAACACGAGGACGAAAAGCAACGCAAAAACTTTGACCACTTTATTGCTAAAATAAATTCTAAAAAATAATAATACAAAAAATTATTATAAATACTTTGAAGTGCCCATGATTCATATTTTTGTAATCCAGCAACGAGTAACGCCACTTGTGCATCACACTTAGTATCATTTTCCGCTGTCCGTTGAATTACTCTATTCACATTATTATTCGCAAACGCTCTGATAATATTTTCAGGTTGAAATTCACGAAGCACGTCAGTCACTCGCGATGAAACATCGTCTATTTCATTATTTAATTTCCACCTTTTAATTTCACTAACTTCAATATTATCCATGTCATAAACATTTTCTAATTTACAATTGACCGAGTAAAAAGTCAATAAAAATATTGAAAGCCGCATTACCCACTGCACTAGTGTTGACGATGCCATCCTCAGAAATACTGCGACATTTGCAAAAATCAATTTTTATATTAAAAACCACGCTGCATTATCTCAGGAGTTAACGATAATTTTCATGCTACGGATAGAAAATATTCGTCACGCAATCAGTGATTCAACTCAGGCAATTTTTTTCTAATTACTTCGTTTTTCCCGTCATCGCGGAATTTATCGATGATTAATAAACTAGTATTTCTGATAATAAATCTCTGCAAAACTTCTCAAGCATTTTAAAGAAACATTTTTCCGTTTCTCCGTTTTCATCGAAATATCGCGATGCAGTTTTTGCAAAAATTAACTGAGATTCAATGAAAAAAAATCTCGTAAATTTTATAGCATGAATTATTGCAAACAATTGAAGATATTATCTATACTTTGCGATGTCCGTTTATGTAACAGTCACTCCGTTCTTACAATGTAACAGAACTTCCATACGAAAATTCAGAAATATTCAGTAGTGAAGAACAAAATGAGTTAAATTATTTTGAACTTCATCTCTCAAATCCAATCAACGATTAAAGTCACTTAAATTTTTTTTCAATCACTAATTTTTCTCCGTCGTTGATTTATCGATTATCAATGAACTGAAACTCCTGATATTTCGAAAGGAAACGATCTCATTTCAAAACAGTGTTTAATTTGTTTACCTTTTTCATTGTTCGAAAATTGTTTGCTTTGAAGTCCTTGATAAAATTGATGTCAGGAAAGTGATTGAGTGGCACAGCAAATGAGTGATTGTCAATCAATCGATGATGTGAACGATTTAATCATCATCAGATGTGTTTCGTGATAAGAATTCGTGAAAATTCATGAATAAATTGTAACTATATAGAGAAAGTAAACTGCTTCAATAGAATTACTTAAATTTTGAGAAAAAATGAAAATTTCAAAAAGAAAGGATTCTCAAAATTCAATAAAACTTCGATTTTTTTATAATTTTTGCCGAAAAAAATTCCATTATTTTCCGAAATTCAACCGTAATTCCATAATTCTGTTTTCATGGAAATTTTATTTTTTTGAATCGTTTCAAAATTTCGTTATTCGAGATTCTTTTTCTAATTCGCATTGAGCGGAAGAAAATCTCAATTTTTTGATGCAGAAAGTATATTTTCAAAATTTCGACAGATACATTTTTCTTTCCGTAATTTTTTTGAATTATCCGCGGGCCATTTCACCCCAGAAAACCATTTTACCCCGGCCTCCCTCAGAAAAATGAATAAGAAAATATATGTAGGGGAGGGTGGGGTAAAATGGACCCCTGGGGCAAAATTGGCCGCCTTCAGTAATGCTAAAAAATTATGAGAACACGGAATTTTTTATATCGTCACCCAAGAATCAAAAGGGCGTAAATGCCATTTTTTCTTGCTGAATAATAAAAGGGCGTAAGTTGGTATTCTTATGAGAAAATGAATGTAGATTGAATTTTCGTAGATTTCTAAAGAATTGCACTTACTCCCTTTTGACTTTAAGGCAACGATAAATTTTTCGATTTTTTTTGTTTTATCCATGGTGTGTCCATTTTACCCCACCTTCCCCATTATTAATATAAAAAAAAGATTAAATACTTCATAAGACCTGATTAAAAAAAAATCGCCATCTCTCATAATTCCCGCGATATTCAAAACAAAAAAAAATAATTAAAATGCCAAAGACTCTTTCCAAAAAATCCATGTGCATTTTCCATTCGTATTTTCCCGGGTGCATAGAGGTGGCGCATCGAGCGTCAATTGTTAGCGAATAAAAAAAATAATTGCGATTCGCATATTTTCATTATTGAACAACGAATTCATTGACAACTGATGTCTCCTTCACTCCATAAAAAATAAATATTAGAAAAATCCAAAGGTAATTACTGATAATGTCAAACTTTATTATTTATTATCATAACAAAATTATCAAAGTATACAAATAAAATCCGGCACTTTTCGGCCCATTGTTTGGCAAACACACACACACACAAATGGCGCCAGACAATGTGCATATTTCTATTTTGATTCACATTCACCTGTTTAATGTCATTATTTTTGTATTCAACAGACGTAAAAAAATTTTATGCCTAAGAAAATAATTGTAGAATTAAAAAAATGGGACAATTTAATCTACGTTGGAATAATCACATCAGCAATATCCTCCAGGTAATTTATTATTTAAAAAAATTATCATCAATACGTTTTTTTTATCAATAAGATACTTAATCTGATTTTTATCCTTTTCTTCTTCAATTCAATTTTTAGGTATTCGCGGAGCATTTATCATCAGAATCTCTCGTTGACGTTACATTATCCTGCGAAGGACGATTTATCAAAGCCCACAAAATTATATTGTCTGCCTGCAGTCCTTATTTTCAGGTATTTCCATCAAAATTTCTATTCTATCATTAGTGACATAAATAATAAAATTATCGAATGAATTATCCACAGGAATTATTCCAAAATCACACGTCAAAACATCCTGTCATTATCCTAAATGGTATCAAGTACGAGGATCTTCAGTCAATGATTAGATTTATGTACAATGGTGAAATAAGAATTGAGGAGAGTGAATTGACTGATCTTCTTGCGACTGCAGAGACTCTTCAGGTTAAGGGCCTCTGCAATGTCAGGGAAAAAAATGAGGAAGAAGTTAAGCCAGTGGTTGAGGAGATTAAGGTGAAGGATGAATCAACGGATTCACAAGTCAGTGATGCAAACGACAGGATTGAGTGTCAACAAGCAGAGGAGAAGGATAAAAGCAGGCCGAAGAAACGCAGAAAGATGTCACACACAGTGGTACACTTCATGATAATTATTTTTTTCTTTTATTAGAATCCATTATTAGAATAGAGATCGACAATGGATTTCGGATTTTTATTGGTCTTCTGGTTGGTCCATCCATCCAAAATCAAATGACTAATCCTGAATTTTCAGTCAATTACCAATTTCACTAATTAATTTACTATTTTTCAGAATGAACTGGCGAACGAACCAATTTTCACAAGTCCCCAAAGAGTCTCAATGGAGTCCGAGAACAGTCCAACACCGCCCGAAAGAAATTACACCCACTCAAATACAATGAATGACAAAAAATTAGAGAACATAAAAAAATTAAAAATCAAGACGAAAATTCGACCAGAGAGGCAGACTGTTATTCACGGTGATAATGGTCCCGAAAAAATCCGCAGGCCACCAAATGCATTCATGATATTTGCCAATGAATGGAGACGCAGATTAGCAATTGAATATCCCCGTGAAAGTAACACAGAGATATCAGTTCGTCTTGGTGTCATGTGGAAAAGTTTGAGTAATGAAACAAAAGATTCTTACTATGCATTGGCTAAAAAAGTTGATGAGGAGCACAAAAAAAAGTATCCAGGCTATTATTACAGTCCGAAAGAAGCAAGAATTCGTAAAAATTTGAAGAATGATTTACTACTTGCGCGCTGTCTTCCACAAACTAAAGATAATTTTGATAATGATAATAATTTGAAGTATTCAAAAATTCATTTGAATGATGAGGCAAAGCAATTGGATATTAGAAATGATATTGTTGATAGATCTGATGTGAAAATTTTTCTAAATGATATTCAAGGAGTACGTGATAACGAAAGTATTAGCTTTGCTTAATTAATAATTAATGATTAATTATTAATGAGATATTATAGAATTTCTTACTATTTTTGATCTCATAGACTCATTAGATTGTAAGAAATGTTATATTTTTTCAAATTCTTTGATTCTCTAATTTGTTAATTATTTCATTTTAAATTATTATTTGAGTTCTTTATTTATGTTAATTTGAAGAGAAAAAGAAATATTACTTAGTTGAAAAGCCAAAAAATAATTGTGAATTCATTTGAAATGAGAATTCAAAGTTCGAACAACTTAATTTAGTATTAAATAATAATAATTGTGTTATTAAATTTTTTAATTATTTCAAATTAATTCACATTAATTCACGAGAACATTAATAGTATTATTAACCACTGGTAATAAATTTTTTTTAATATGAGAAACAACTTTTTATTCATGTACTTTGTTCATTGGTCATGATTATCAATAAAAATTCGATTTTGTTTCTTTGTTTACTTAATTTACATCTTTTTTAATTTATAATTAATTACATTTCGGTTTTTTTTCAAATTTAAAGAAAAATAGTTATGCGACAATTTATTAAACAAATTGTTTAATATGAGATGAGACTGGTCAATTCAATTTTGTGTTTATAAAAAATACATTTTTAATGATAAAATCCGGAGAGAGTGATTAAGATAATTGAACTGTAAGTATAGAGATAATTAATCAAATATTTTTTTCGTCAGAATAAAACTGAACGTATTCTTTCTTTATCATATATGAAATGAATTCATAATTATGCTAAGTCAACTTTCATTATGCGAATTAATAATTCTTCATTGATTTTGACTGAAAGAAAAAAAGTCTGAGACAAATCCCAAATTAATTGAGAATTTATATTCATCGTTGTGACTAAATTTAATCAAGCTTAAAAAATAATTACGATTTCCAATTAAACTTAAATTCATTATTACTAGAAATGATCTTTGATATTCAAACGATAATCCATTATTATCTCCTCAACGAAGATATATTTACACTAAAGCTTTGGTAAATTTTTAATTAATATAGCAATGCTAATAAAAAAGATAATTATTTTTCTAAGTACATTGTAAGTAAGCAAACCTAGAGCTCGACGATTTTCTTTAGCACAAGAAGCATTCAAGTTTTATCTTATTCTAAGATAAGAAAAAAAATTATCGCAAACGGAAGTAGGCTTGAATAATTGTAATCCCCGAAGACATTTAAAAAATTCAGTAATTTAGTTGTAAAGAGTTGAAAATTGCGTTTACTTGCGGAGCAACTTTTCAAAAATAGTGGAGAATTAATAAATCGAATGGATTATGTTTATGAAATGAGACAAAAAAATTCAGTAAAATTCTCGGGGTATTCAGGAAGCTATTAGCGGAGAAAATTAATGAATAATATTACATCGTCGCCGTAGAACCAAAAGGGTGTAAGTGCCATTTTTTCTTGCGGAATAATAAAAGGACGTAAGTTACTATTTTTATGAAAAAATGAGTGTAGATTTAATCTTTGTAGATTTTTTAAAAATGGCACTTACGCCCTTTTAATACTAGGGCGACGATATGTTAAATGGGAAATTGATAAAAATTGATCACATCTCGAAAATAATGAAAAAATTTAGAATTTTTTTAAACATATTGTAGGAATTCTAAACATGATTTTCGATGAGTGGGAGCAGTCAATCATTTTTCTGACAATAAAATTGCTCGGAATCAATTTTTCGGAGAATATTTCTCTAAATTTTTTTTTTCTTGTTTGAAAATTAACAAATTTGACCAAATTCCAGCAATTTCAGGGGAAAAAACATTGGATATATTTTTTCAGATATTTTTTTTCCAAAAAAATTATTCTGGAGATTTTTTTTCCTAGAGCCTCGATGAATATTTCATAATAATTAGGAGAATCCTTTTTATTTAATCAGGTTTTACTCATTCATTAAATCGTATGTCATTTTATTTATTAATTTTGTCCATTAATAACTTCCTAAATCCTCGAAAAATTCATATTATAAAAATAATCCATTGGATTTCATCAATTTTTCCAAATCGGGTTTCACTATTTTTCCAAACTGGCTTAACATCTTTAAATTCAAAAATTTCTCGGAAACCGTAAAGTTTACTAGAATTCATCAAGAGAGCTTTTTTGTAGCCCACTAAATTCTCTACAAAAAATGTCTCTTGAAAATTTTCTCTCAACCCACTCATTTCGGAGATATCAACGAAAGAGTACCCAACAAATTTTTCTCTCATTTACAACTTTACTGAATTCACAGAAATATTTGAATAAAAATAATTAGTAATAAAAAACTGATTGGAAGTCTCAGAATGGAACATAAACGACACTTCATCATCAACTAATTGGAGTAAAAAAAAAATTATGCTCTTTTATCATTATATTAAATATGTAAGGACAGATTTCGGTAATTACAAGTCGATTTTGATTTTTTCAGTTTTTTGTGATCATCTCAAAAATTCAGGAAGGTGCGAAAAAATGAGTAGAAAGCTTTATTACTGCTCTACAAATTTTGTCTCTAAACAGAGAAAAATTTTCACCAAAAATTACCGAACCTATTCAGTAAACTTGTGACATTTTTATAGCAAACAAAAAATTACTGAACAACACCCTAAAAAGTTTGGAGAAACTGCGGAATTTTTTAGATTTTCAAAATTTTCTGAATCTCTCCAAAAATTTTAGTGCGTGCTTCAGTAATTTTTCGTTCACCATCAAAATGTCCCGTGGTTACTGAAAAGGTTCCGCAATTTTTGTTGAAAATTTCTCTCCGTTTACGAAAATATCTATCTCACTTGGATTCTGAGATATTCCACAAAAACTTGAAATCAAAAACGGAAATGTTTACATGAAAAATTAATGACTGGAGTTTTAAACAATGATTCTATTAAAATAACACCCACACTGAGAAAAAAAATACTAGGATTTAGTAAACGATTTTTCTTGCAACAAAAAGTGATTGAATCAAATCTTCATTTCCTTCAAAAAATATTCTTTTGCAACAATGCAAATTTACAAGCAGAAAATACATCGCTTTTGAGGAGAATAACAAAATTACTTGTTTCAATCGTTTTTTTATGGCAGAAACGACGAAGTACTAAATTCTAGTATTTTTTTTTTCAGTGCATATGACTAGACACCTTTGAACATATTTATAAAAAAAAATGAAGGTGCTAACTCATTTGTTTAAAATTAAAAACTGTATTGTGCTTTTCATTCGTCGGTTTCAATCAGAGATCGTAGATTAAAATTTCTATTTAATAATCACTATTATGCAATGATACGAAAAGATAAGGCAAAATGGACGCTTGATTAAAATATTTAGAAGAGAAATTTCAAAATAACAAAACCAAGAAAATGAATTTTTAAAAATCAAAATCATGTAAATAGAATAATTTAAAATGGTCTGAAACAATTAAATCGAAATTTTGAAAAGAAACAGAACAGAAACAGGAATGAAAATTTGAAAAAGAATAGATTTTTTAATTTTACGGAAAAATCTAAATTTTGACCAAAAAAATTCTACTTTGAAATTCGGATTTTTCTTAAAATTTGGAATTCATGGAAGAAAATAATTTTTTTATTCTGCAATTATTTCAGATTCAAAATTTCATTATTCCTCTCCTTTTTCTAAAGAAGAAAAGTCCAATTTCTTGATGAAAAAATAATCAAAAATATAAAAAATCATAAATTTTTCACATTGTCAAACGAGATTCATTTGGCCCTGCGATTCATTTTAACCCATCCTCCCTTATCGATTTTCTCTCGCAATTAATGAAGTAATACGAAGTTTGTGAATGATCATTTTGAATTGCATAACCACTAGAATGTAAAACTGTAGAAAAAAAATTGTGCGTTTTATGTACATACTGTAATGATTAATTCACAGAAGAAAAATATTATCTTAAATATATCTGTTTCAATTAATCTTCAAAGATTGTCGTCAATGATGAAAAAAAACTTTAACTTCTACACGATAGATTAAATCCTTTGAATACAAACAGGTACGAAGGGTGCAATGGAATTACTATTGTTTTGAAATGTCAATAACAATGATTTAAATTAATCAAACTGTGATTGGTGGCCTAAATTCTTTACTAACCACGTAAAATTTATGTTTTTTACCAAAAATACCCCAAATAACAGCGACATTTTCAATGATTAAATTGAACGGAATCGTCGCTAGTGCACCACAAATACAAAGAATATAACGTGACAAACCAAAACGATACAATGAAAATGATTTAATAACACCGAATATATACATATAAATACTCACTGCGCCAATAAATGCACACAATATATCAATAAATTGTGGACACTCGATTGGACATAATCCAGCAAGTATTATGTTGGAAGTTGACAATGGCATTGTTACCCATGAATAACACGATATACCTAGCAACAACTTTTTCTTCAATGGTATCGCTTTCGAGTGGACAACTAGGAGAATTCCTTGGAGCCAACGTTTTCGCTGCTGTACAAAGTCCCAAAGTGTGAATGGACTCTTCTCCCACATTTCACCCTCGATGAAATTGAAGGTGTAACCCATTGTGAAGGCTTTCATCGCGAAGAAACAATCCTCAGCTACTGAACCGTCAAGGCCATTGTCAAAGGACACCTGACGTTCTGCTCCCATCTGAAAGAATGATTATTTAGTTTATTGCTGTAAATATCTTTGGAAGGAGTGGGTTTAAAGAAAAATCACAAGAATCCTTTTTTTGAGAGAATTTTGTGGGCTACAAGAAAGGTCTCTCGATGAATTATGATTAACTCAATAGTTTCGGAGATATTCCGGAAATAATGGGAGTGGATTTTTTCATTTTTACTACTCCTGCACTCCACTGCTAAATTCTGTTTTCATATTCTCTAAGGGTGTTGAGTGACGTAAAAAATGCTAAAACTCAATTTTGAAAAATTGAGGAAATCCAATGGATTATCCTTATATCGTCGCCCTAGAGTGAAAAGGGCGTAAGTGCCATTTTTCAAATTCTACAAAAATTGAACTACATTCATTTTTTCATAAGAATACTAACTTACGCCCTTTTATTATTCAGCAAGAAAAAAATGGCACTTGCGCCCCTTTGATTCTAGGGCGATGATATGATATGATGAATAAAATCGGTAAAATTTTTAGGGGTTTCAGTTTTAATGAATAAAAAAAATTACGTGTGATTTAATGGGAAATGGGAAAAAATTCAGCATACCTCCGTTAAAAATGGTGAAAAAAATCTGAAATTTTTTGAGTATCGAGAGTAACTTGAAGCATGATTTAAGATGAAAATTCCATAATTATTACCAGAGAATCAATTTTCAATTCATGAAAATCACCAAAAAATCGTTGAATGGCAAAATGAAAAATTAAATGAGAAAGGCGCAAGATAGCTAAAATGCCCGCGTTTTTCCTTCAAAAATCCTTCGATATCTGCCATCGACAAATTTTCCCAGCGACCAATTCCCCAGTTCCAAAGTATCCCCTAACAAAATAGGTCATGAAAAAAAAAACCACACTCATAGATGACGTAAAATCCATCAATAGACTATGTCAAATAAGACTTTGTCAATAAGATAACATTCTAATCTCCGTTCATATCTAATCGATAAAAGAAACCTTGATAAATTACCCGAGTAACAACGAATGATCCCTTCATACTGAACAATGGTTTATGAAACATGGTGAATTGCAGCCTCAATTTTCCCATATCATCAGCAACTCTGAAGCTATCAGCCAGTGTTGTTATCCAATTAACAACATCTTCATTAGCATAAGTAATGAGTCCCTGTCCAAACTCGTGTTTTCCATCCAGTACAAAATTCAGTATTCCCCTGACT
Source organism: Aleiodes sp. PSUC_FEM 10030003 (assembly GCA_018902275.1). NCBI lineage: Eukaryota > Metazoa > Arthropoda > Insecta > Hymenoptera > Braconidae > Aleiodes > Aleiodes sp. PSUC_FEM 10030003. The sequence goes on from JABSMS010000384.1 coordinate 15,264, forward strand.
GAATTATCAGTCAGCAATGTTTCTTCATCAAGATGAACAATCCAATCGTGATCAGCCAATTCATTGACACTATTCTCAAGGCAATACTGCAGTGCGCGTGCTTTAAACAATGCGCCACTACTTGTTTTATAATTAATCGGTACAACAACTTCACGTATCCTACGGTGCGGTGATAAACCAATTGGTTTATCACTAACAACTTCAATTTGAAAATTCTCAAGTCCAGCCTCAGTGCATTTATCCAAATTTCTTTTAACATTTGTCTTAACTAATTGTGGATAATCACCGCGTGTTACAACACGTATGCAGATGAATGGTGCTAACAGTGGTGAACCTTTCAATAAAACTTTGTCTGGAAATGCATTGTATATTGTCAATCCAAAAAAATTGAATAGCACTTGGGGAAATGATAAGAATGTTAGTGCACGCAGTAGATAAAGTACTGTTGCACCAATTATTCCGTAATCGCTCCATGGATCTATCTGGATTTTTTCGGTGTTGAACAATGCACCTGATTCATACTCGAAGATCAATATTACAGTTGCTAGGAGGCAACAGTGGAAAAAATGCCTCGCTATGCTACTTTGCATTATTTTTTTTCCTGGAAAGATAAAAAAATTAGTATTAAATATTCAACGGCTTTTTTGCGAGGGTAAAAGAGGAGAGTTATATTGAACTTGGTTTTTAGGGAGTAGGGTTAGTGGGCCAGGGAATGAACGAGCGCCATTGAATGAATGAAACTTGGTTCTAAATGGAATTATTTTCAGTATAATTTTATATTTTTCGGTTTTATTGAGGGAAATGTGAAAATAATAACTCGATATTTTTTAGATTGATTTAAAATATTCCGCGGGGGAAAATGTACGTTCATTCATTGGTATAATTCCAATTTGTTCACACAGAAGAATTTAATTTTTTTTTTCTCGACCTCTATTGATTTTTGGATTAATTATGATTGAAATAATCTTCAGTTTGAGTGATTATCAATTTTTTAATAATTCATGAAGTACGAAATGATGTTAATCGTTCATTCATTGGACCATTTACCCTGTCCCTTATTGATTTTGAAATATCATCAAGAATCTGACTGATTCAATTTAACTAGAAAACAATGGGGCAAAATGAAGCCTTAAAAATAATTTTGTAAAAAAAATTTAAAAATTTAGTGGAAAAAATAAGTTTTAAATAAAATTAAATTTGTGAAAAAAATTATTTTCAAAAATTTCGAAAATTCAAAAATTTCCCAAAAAATTAGTTTTGAAAAAAAAATGATAAAATATATTTTTTCAAATTCTCCACTTCTCAAAATTTTGTTTGTCCGAAACTTCAATTCTTTCATAATTTTTTAACATTAATAATCCATTTTACCCCACTCTCCCCTATCTCACTAGTTTTCCCACTTTATTACGAAATTTTCTGTTGATTCTCTACAAATAACAATAAACTCAAGTATAAACAATAAAAAAAATACTAATTACACTGTGCGTGGAATAAAAAAATTCTCTATCCCCACGTGAGTGCGTAGTACGCCCACACAACTTGATTCATAGGTTTTTTTTCAATTTCTTTCAAATAACTTTTCGTTTTCCCACTGTTTGGCGGGACTGAGGGCGTTTATGCCAAGAAACATATCAAGGTAAACTGCACTACGCCTATTAAATCACTTGTCAAGGTCAATTCTCACGTACCAATTGCCATTACGTAAATAATAGCTTAACTAATTAAAATTGACATTAACTATTCAATTGTTTCATTCAATGAGATTTCTTTTCCTCCTATTTATCGCGTCAATTAAATTTTTGACAGGTGCAAACAAAAAGTCACGCTGCCAAAGTCAATTCAATTAATTTTAATTGATTTAATTCATTCATTTTATCAATTCAAATGAACTATCAACTTCGAGTTTTCACGTTTATCAACAATATTCAATAATTAATTAAATGTTTTATCCAATTATTTATTATTTACCAGTAAGAGCACGATGTCTCGGGGTGCACACACCTCGTTCCCTTATTTCGGCGTCTCTGTTCCACCCAACAAATTCATCGTCCAATCACAATCCCAAGAAATTCATTGGTGTGTGCGTGTTACTTGATAAAACACAAACAATTGCAAGCTGTCTGGCGCTGACGGTCAAAGTCCGCGCGTGATATTTCAAATGGTAAATGGAAATGTAACTTTTTTTTTCAACACTTTCGTGTCTACAAAAGACCATTTCCGCTTGAGAATTGATTCACATAAAATTTCATGACGAATTAATTTACATAAAGTATTTCCAGAGGGAGATAAATAAAAGTTATTAATAGAATTCGCGGATTCTCATCTTAAATGAAACTGAAAGTGTCAATATCTTTAGACGAACATGAAATTCACACTATATTTTATTTATTAACAATGTTTTCAACTATTGGATGTGAATACGTAGATAAATTTCGTGGTTTCTCTTAATGTGAGTAACAAGGTGAAATGTGGAAAAGTGAAGAATACCAGAGAGGTCTTTTCGGGTCCTAGACTCCAAGAGGAGTGTTCTCGATTTTCCCCTTTGCTGGACCAGTCCACCATGAACATAGTCCCTTTGTCCTAGTGTAATAGGGAAAGGTGGGGTAAAATGGACACAAGGGGTTAAATGGACACACCTTAGTTTCGATGTTTCGTATTATGAAAATCGCGAGAAATCGAGAGAAATATTGAAGATAGGTTAATTTTGATAATTCCATTGGAAAGCTGAGGAAATTTTAGGTGAAAAATTTGTAAAAAATTTTTTTTTTTTAATTTTTTCCCAAATTCGTGTTTTCTGGTCAAGATTTGAAGG